>VDFB02373365.1:67123404-67300538 GCA_007258455.2 Sequoia sempervirens
TTGCTGCATGTGGGGATGTATAAAGGGAATGTCTCTCTATTAGTGTTCGTCAACAAATCCTAGGACATAAATGTTATAGGGGAGATCCACTTGTAGGTTGCACAGATGGGATGGGTAAATGTAAGAAGGAAGCCATCTTTACATACACTAGATAGAACTTTCACAGGATCCCCCAAGGGTTTCATAATTAGATGGTGACCCACTCAAGGTTTCATTCCACAATGCTTAGGAAACCTCCCATATATGCCACGAGGGGTCATAGGTTGGGTTGTAAGGTTAGGAACCTCACAACACTCACACCCAAGAAACTCCTAGGATACGAGGGAAGGGTCTTTCAGCACTACCAAATGGAACCAAAATGGTTCACATCAGGTTCACTAAAATATAGAGGGGGACTGACCACTCAATGACTCCAGGTCATGGAGAGTTGAGAGTTGTAGGCTACCCTAATCTACCTCAACCATGCAGGTGCTTAGGGAATTGTTTGCTATTTAAGGGTATAGAATTAAGAGCATTCTTAGTGCTTCTATTAATCTACTAACCCGAGATTTTTAATGGGGCTAAACAAATAGGTTTTTGGAGTCCTATTTGTAACCCTGTTAGCTCTTTGCCAAAGGACAACAACACAAGACAAGGACGATAGTGTGGCGTGCTGGCATCTCACAGATGCATTGTTATCTATACAGATAGACAATGAAAAAGTACAAATAGAGACCTCTAGAAGCCTATTGATGGTCTAGCTATTGAGGTTTAAAGTGATGACTAAAGTAATAAATAACAAAATAACTGAAATAATGAGGGAGACAATATAAGAATGATAAGAATGAAGATGATAAATATTCAACTCATGGAAATTCCAGTTCTCCCACAAGCTCCACATGTACAAGTAACTACGCACAGCAAGATGGGGAAAAATGTTGGGACTATTTCCAAGCTTGCCACAATCAAACCCCTGTTTCGGTGTTTCCACCTCCACAAAAAGCCAAATAGATTGAAAAGTAGAAATGCGATAATGAAAGTACTTGAAATGAAGAATACCAAATACTATAAGAAACACTATGCTACTCAAACCCAACAAAAATGTAATAGTAAGAAAATGATACCACCCTCAACCAAAGGCACTCAAGGCCAATGAGAGAGGAATGCAAGTCTACAATTGTGGCAAAGTCGATGTGACCATAATGAAATTGAAGGAAGTCTCGCAATACACCAAGTTGCAGCTTTTGTAGTAGATGTGAAGAATGTTGTGAAGTTGGGATGAAGAAAATAGTGCAACAAGTAGCCAAAAATGCATGAGAGAATGTGAGAATTATCTTCAAGAATGTCCCAAGTGTGTAGAGAGTGAATGAGAATGAAGAATAGTCATTTAAAGGTCAATTAGGAGGGAAAGATTTGTTCAAAGGTCAGTTGAAGGGTACAGATACGTTACGCTTTGGCCCCAATGGAAAATGTAATGCCTCTATAGATTCCAGAGGCAAGAATCATCTCAGGATGGTAGCGTGCCGCGTAGATGTCTGCTTGTTGCATGTGTGTCCCTGATAGAAATTCCCCCACCGACACTATAGATAGGCGCCAAGTGGATGGGGTACGAACAGAGGATGTGGAATTACATTATCGAGTTTGATTTTTATAAGGTGAAGGATGTAAAAGGGAACTTGCAAGGGGGATGAAAATTCATGCCTATACAAGATGTTACAATAAAAGTTTGAGAAAGATTGTTGAAAGTGCAAATGTTAAGGTTGATGAAATTGTGCAAAATTCAATTGCAGTAGATGGACATGTGTCAGATGAACTTGATTGTAGAAAAGAAGAAGAAGAAAAATTTGAAGAAAAAGAAGTGTAGAATGAAGAGGAAGAAGCTCTGGAGAAGACCCATTAGACCCCTAAGTATGTGCAAAAGAATCATTTTGAAGATCAGATCATTCGAGACAAAAGGAAAGGAGTATTGACAAGAAGCAGATTGTTGAGGTTGAGGTGAATCTATGTTTACTTTCAAAATTTGAACCTAAAATAGTGAGTGAGACATGCAAAGATGAACATTGGATGAAGGAAATGGAAGAACTTATGTAGATTGAGAAAAATCAGACTTGGGAATTGGTTCCTAGACTGGAAAACAAGAACATAATTGGAACTAAGTGGGTTTTCAAAAACAAGTTGAATGAGAATGGAGAAGTGATAAGAAATAAAGCAAGAATTTTGTGTAAGGGTTACTCACAAGTGGAAGGAATAAGCTTTGAGGAGACATTTTCCCCTGAAGCTAGGATGGAAGCTATCATAATTTTTTTGGCATTTGTAGAATACAAGGACTTTAAATTTTATCAGATGGATGTTAAGTATACTTTTCTGAATGGTGAATTGGAAAAGATGTTCACATGGAGAAACTAAATTTATTTTAGTTGTAAGATCAACTAGATATGGTGTGTAGATTGAATAAGGCATTATATGGATTGAAGCAAGCTCCCAGAGCTTGGTATGCAAGATTGAATAAATATTTGATATAGCAAGGATTCAGTAAAGGCACCATAGATAGTAATCTTTACTTTAAAATTGAGGAAGATAAAATATTGATAGTGGTTGTATATGTGGATGATATTATCTTTGGTGGAAATGAAGCTATGTGTAAGAAATTTGTTGAAGAGATGCAAAAAGATTTTGAAATGTCAATGTTTGGGGAGATGAATTTCTTCCTTGGGATACAAATAAATCGAATAGATAAAGGGATTTTCATTTCATAGTCTAAGTATGTTAAAGAGATGTTGAAGAAGTTTGGAATGGAAGACTCCAAACCGGTATGGACTCCTATGGTGACTGGTTGTAAATTGAGCAAAGATGATGATTTACCTAAAGGTGATTAGAGCAAATATAGATCTATGATTGGTGGACTGCTATATCTAACTGCTACTAGACCAGACATCATGCATGCAATTTTTCTTTTGGCTATATTTCAAGAAGAAACACATGTTGCAATAGTGAAGAGGATATTCAAATATTTAAGAGGCACTCCAGATTATGGCTTGTGGTATCCTAAGGATAATAATTTCATATTAAGTGCTTATATAGATGCAGTTTGGGCTAGTTGTGTTGATGATAGGAAAAGTAAAAGTGGTAGTGCATTCTTTCTTGGATGTAGATTGGTGTCATGGTTAAGTAAGAAGCAAGATTCAATTTCCTTATCCACTACAAAGGTTGAGTGTATTGCAACAACATCTTGATGTACACAAGTTTTGTGGATGAGATAGACATTGAAGGATATCAGAATAGTATATGATGAGCCTATTTCTATCTTTTCTGATAATACAAGTGCAATTAACATTTCAAAGAATCCAATGATGCATTCAATGACAAAGCATATATCAATTAGGTATCACTTTCTGAGAGAGAAGGTTATGGAGAATGAGGTAAAAATTGAGTATGTACCTACAAAGGATTAGATTGTTGACATATTTACTAAGGCTCTTCCTAAGGATACTTTTGAGTATCTTCGAAAGAAGTTGGGGGTTATTTCCCCTCCTTCTCTAAACTAGATTCATATGGAGATGCATCAGTCCAGTGGATCTATGGATTCATCTCTTTTTTAGACTGATGTTGGTGGCTACCTCTCAGGAGGAGTAGGTAATTTCATGTATTGTCATTGCTCCAAAGTTGTTGAGTTGATTGGGTGTACTCCTAAGGGGGAGTATTCAGAGCAAGTATCTTGGTTCAGTGTCAAAGGGGGACAATAATGCAAAACATTTTCCCTTTGCCATTGATGTCAAAGGGGGAGAAAGTATCATGTGAAAAAGTTTATCTATTCAAGGGGAGAAAAAAAGGAAATCATAAGAAAGTGTGTTCATAGTTGTTATGTTGTCTTTGATGGTTTTTTCACATCTTGTGTTGCCATCAATGATAAAGGGGGAGATTGTTGCAAGTATGAAGGTGTTGTCATTGATGTCAATAGGATGTTTATAGGCTAGTGTTGTCATTGATGTCAACTATGAGTTGAAGAAGTTTGTTGCATGATGAAGATGTCAAGAATATTGAGAAAAATAGGTTGTTGCAGGTTGTACATGTGCAGTTGAGATATTGAGGAAGTGTTGCGAGTACATGGAGCTATCTTTTTTTTACAATGTCTAGAGATGAGTTGGAATGAAGTAATGAGCTCAGTAATGTTTTTTTTGGCCTGGGAGAAATGTATTTTCTTTGTATTTCTCCATAGTTTGGCTTCAGGTTGTGCAGATTTGGGAAGTTGCCTATAATTTTTTTCTTTCAAAATTCAAGGTTTCACTTGATTTGGTAAAGTACAGTGTGTGTTTCATGCATCAATGTGTGAATAAGGTTTACCAGATGTTTTGGGTTGAATTATTTGTATGATGATAGTTTGGATGAATTCTTTGTTCGATATCAAGTGGTTCAAGGGTTATTCTCGATCAAGTTCAAGTGAATTTTGTTGTTTGGAAGTTTCAGATTGATTTAAGGAAGCATGCACTTAATGTTTTATGGTGTTTAGCATGGGTATTGGCCAACCTTGTGCTAACACTACATGCAAAGTTTATGAAAGTGTGTTGAGGTGTGTTAGGACTTATTTGGGTCCTAATTAAAGAGTTATATGGGTTAGCTTCATTCCTATCCACTGCAGGAATGTTTGGGTGCCGACCTAATTTAAATTTGTAAGTGTGACAAATAGTTGCTGATCTTAGTGAATTTTTTTGAGGTTAAGATTGATATAAATAAGAGTAATGTTATTGTGAGTTGTAAGAGAGAGAGAGAGACAAGATATATGTGAGATTGATGTGTGATGTGTGTGATGCAAATTTGAGAAAAGAAATGAGAAATTCAAAGTATTGGATTCCTAAAGGCAGTGACCTGAGGGTGTCTGAAATCTTTCATGCAAGGATACAAAAGTGTTGGAGCATTTGTGGTGGATTCTTTGTTGCATTGAGAATTTTTTCTCTGTGTAACATTTCTCTTATATCTTCTTGTGTCATTTATGTGGTAGTGAGCCCTTGTTGTGAGCTTTTTTGGACAATTTTTCCTATTTTGGAAGTGAGCCCTTGTATCAGTTTTGTAATTACTTATATTGTGAGCTAATCCTCACTGTGGTTTTTCCTTCATTGGGTTTTCCACATAAATCTAGTGTTCTCTTGTGTATAGTGTTGTTATTTCAGTTTCTATTATCTGCATTTCATGTTTAATCATTTTAACAGAATAAGGGTTTAATGAATGCATGTGGATCTAATTATTGTTGAGGGGTTTGATGTTTTAATTTGATAAAACTAATTTACCCCCCTCTCAGTTTTCTTGTTCATTCAATATCATGATTTTTAGAAGATAAGGTACTACTATGTACAAATGATACTGATCCAACAACATTGCATTCCTTCATCACAACTCTTCATTAAAGACAACACACTAGTGCATTTGTAATAGAAACATAAGTTGACATCAATGACAACACATCTGCAACAATCTCCCCTTTGTCATTGATGGAAACACTTACTAGATGTTCTATTTTCTCCCCCCCCTTTGACATCAAGGGCAAAGGGCTAGCAGCCTTCTTTAGTACACATCAAAAATAGTGGACTCCCCCTAAGAGATATCAACAATTAATCCCAAAGAGATGTTTCTATAGAAAAATGGCTATGTTCTTCAGTTTTCTTACTATATACATTGGTATAGTGGCTTGTTTATGCAAAATTCCGCAATTTTTCATAGTATTATCCTTTGCATACTACTTTGGCTTCAAAAAAAATCACAAATTTTGTCTTGTATCAAGACATGCTCTTCTTAATTTGATGGAAGTATATTCTTTTAAATTGACTTCAGTTGATTCAAAGTGATATCCCATTGTTTCTTTGTTGAGGTTGGGATATGGATTTGGATTTCTAGTTGGACATAAATGTTTTTGCTTCTTCCAAAGAAGATGGTGCATGATTTTTCTATGTAACATTGTTTGCTTCTATTAAAAACCTAGTTAGTGAGGTTAACCTTAAGATCACTACTTCTTGCAGTTGTTTAATCTGACCTTTGATTTTCTCCCTTTGATATTGTACATGATTTAATTGGGAGTGAAATTTCTCTACTTGTACCCTGATGGCACTATCATTATTCTACATCAAATCATATATGGCATCCACATTTGTGATTTTCACTTCTATTGCATCTATTTGATCCTTGAGGTTATTTGTAGTTGCAAACCATTGTAAATAGAAAATATATAAAACCTTTGCTTCCTCCATACATTGTTGAATAATCTTTATGATTTCTTGTATTTTTCCATGTTCCTTGGCACATTTTCTAGATGCTTCAAACAATCTATTTTTTCTTATCTTTATCTCAGTTTACTTCTCAAGATAATAAGAATGTGCTTTGAATGAATCCATCAATTGTTTTATTTGTTGAGTGGGTGGCAAAGAGGAATACTTCTTTGTATTGGGATTTCTATTTCCAAAATTTTGATTGCCTCTAAAAAATTTTATGTACCTTCCCCCTGCAACTGCAATATCTCTTTCCTTGTGGAGGAGTGAAGAATGTCACCAAGTTGCATCTTTTGAAGAGGTGGTATACCAAACAAGTTAAATTGTCCATCAAACATTGGCAGTTGTAGTAGTTGCGGAGCAACCATAGGATGAATCTATTTTTTTGTGCCAAAAGCCCCTTGATGTAGTCAATAGGAGATATAGGTGAAGAGGCCCTTGAATTATCTTGTATATTTTCTCCAAAAACTAGTATGTCTTGATCCACATGTTGAACCCATTGATCTTGTTGATCAATAATATCTAGAGGAGGGACCAATTTCCCTTCATCTGATATGGCTTGCTTCTCTTGTTGTTGTTGTTGATCTTCATTCCCTTGTTTTGTATTGTGAGGAGGAGAAATATATTGTTCCTAATATTTTTCAACATCCTTTACATCCTCAAATAACTTCAATGTTATTTCCTCAGTTTCTTTTAGCAATCTCTCCTTGTCAACTTGATCATTCTTCATTAGGGTGTCCACTCTATACTTTTTCCTTAGCATTTGGGCTTGCAGCTGGGCTAATTTATCCTATTCTTCCTTAGACAATTTTGTACTATCCATTTCCAATGCTTTTGTCCTTAGTTCATCTTTTTTCAAGGAAATTTTGTTTGTTTTCCCTTAATACATGAGCTAGAATATTAGGTATACACTCAAAAAATTTATCAAAAGGTTTGTTGTACTTAATCATATGTATTACAATTGCCTTTGTAATTGTAGCTTTATTTTCAAGGGAAGCATTTAGATACAGACTAGAAGTTTCATCTAAAATTCCATAATGAACTATTCCATTGAATATAGCTTCCAATTGAAAAGGTTCTTGTTCATTGTGCTCAGGAGATACATGTTTCTCCTTTTTCACCTTTGTCTCCTTCTTCTTAAGGTTTGAAATTTCTTCTTCTCCCTCCTCTTCTTCACCGACATGTTATTCCAAGACAATATTCTTTCTCTTGTTCTAAGACTTTATTCTACTAGGCTTCTTTTCTGTAGTCTTCATCTTAGACAAGGTCTCAGAAGCCTTCTTTATTCTGGTAGAATAGTTTGAGTTGATACTATTGGTTGTGGAGCATTAGTAGTTGTAGAAGCTGATATGCCAAACCTTCTTGGCAATTTCTCTTTAGAATCTGATGGAATGGCTTGAGGAACCTTGGTGGTAGCTTGGGATGCCTTCTTGGTTAAAAGCGGAATGCCCAATTTTTCAAATGGTTTTTCTATTCTCTTTTCATTACTGTCCACATTTTTCTTGATTAATTTATCCATGATGTCCCTATAGGTGCTAAATATTTCTGATGATGGATCTTTAGGATTTCTCAACAAATTTTCAATGTATGCCTTGATTTTTATAGGTGAGACCTCATATGGAAACTTTGGAATCCAAGAGGTTCTTAGTTCCATAGCTTCTATATAGCAATAGTCCTTATCAACAAGAAAAGAAATTTCATCCTTATACTTTCTCACCATATCATAGGGAATTTTGTCCATATCTTGCATTTTTATTTACAAATTCTTAAAGAATCCCCAACACATAATGTTGCAAGCTTGTCTATCTCCAAATCCTCTCATATGAGATTTGATTTTGGCAACATCCAAAATATGTTGTTGCCACATTTTTCCCTTAAAACTCGTTAATTCATTCAAAAAATAAAATTTTAGACAAATGATCAAAGACCCATACCTGAAATTATATTTGGTCTCCTTTATTCTCTTGAGGTTGTCAAAAAAATGTTCCCTCAACAATTCACATAAATTAAAATCTTTCCCTTGACCGTTTGGTTCACAGTGTGGATTGTAGTACCAATTGTTGAGCCTTCTTTATTTTTTAAGCATATCTTGTATGCAATTCCCATGGAATCATGCTTAACCCCTAGATCAGTTATTTCATTGATTCTTAGGGTTCTCTTATATGGTTTTTCTCTGGTCAAATCTATAACACTATCAATTTTTATTGCTTTCAACACAGGTACCAGACCAAAGGAATAAAGTCTAGTGACATCCTTAATTGCATCTTTTGTTATCTGATAGGGTTTATCTAAATAAATGAATTCATCATGGATTTGACTCAAAATAATTCTTACCCATTCGTGATTGTCATAGAAGTTAGGGAAATATTTCCACACATCTAACCCCTTTGCTACCACATTTTCAAATTTTGGTTTGTATTTGATATTATCCAATAGGGTTTACCAAAATTCTTCAAACTTCATATGGACATTTTCATTGATGGTGACATGAATATAGATCCTTACATATTTTGTATGTGCCATATTTGCAAGAACTTTGGAGAAGGAACCATCCTTATCCATCTCTATTGCTTTGAATGGATAGTTCTTGTATTTTGGTCTTGGCTTCTCAGAATTATCTACAAGTTTTAGAGTAGCCATCTCACATTATTATTAATTGCAACACAAAATATTTGATTCTTTCTTCTAGGGTTTTACACTAGCTCCAACTATATTTCTCAACTACAAAGACTTCCACACACACTAACTATTGCACAAGATCACTTAACACATTGAACTAAGGTTTCACTCCTTCGTTTTCTCTTCTCAATTTTCTTAAGAACTTGTAATCAAATGACTTATAAATGAATGAAAAAGGCTTATGTACTCATCAATTAACTTAAATTTATGCATTTATTGCTCATTCGCTAGTTAGGTATATCAATTTTTGAAGAGCTTTGCAGGTTCACAAAAACCTAAATCCACTCAACAATCCTCCACAGTTCAACCACTTATTTTAGAGATTTGAGCCACTAAATCTAACTTGTTCAACTATCATATTTTTCATACCAATTATTGTAAATCAATTTGCATGTTTTATCATTCAAAATTTTATCCTTTTCGGGGAGCTAAAATATTTTGTGGTTGTTAGCTCCCCCTAAGTCAATGCTCTATCTTAATCTATTATGAAGTTATGTGTACAATGTGTATGCACCTAAAAATGGTTACATTATAATAAGTCTGGTAATTAATTAAATACAAGTATGTAATTAATCTCCTAAAGTCGTCTACATATAAATAAATTTAATTATTTATTTATATTGTTCATTTTTATAATTCTTCTATCTTAATTAAATAAATAACTTTATTTAATTAAGTATCATCTCCTATATTCCTCTTAATTAAATTAAATAATTATGATTATTTATTTTAATTATCATATTATTCTAAGTTTGAATATTTATATTCAAAAATGGAATATTCCTCCTCTTCATCTCATAGTTAAATTAAATATTTTAAATATTTAATTTAATGCCTTCTAAATCCATCTCTCTCACATAATTAAATATTACTTACTTAATTATGCGGCCTTCTAATCTCATCTTCACACATAATTAAATATTGCTTATTTAATTATGCGAGTTTCTAAATCCATCTTCACATATAATTAAGTAAGTTTATTTATTTCATTATGAATTTCATTCTAACTCATCCTTCAAAACAGAAACCTTCCTTCGGATCTGAATGAGAAATTTTGAAAAAGAGGAAACCTTCTATCTCCCTCTCAAGCTTTCGAAAATCTCTTACCGTTCATCTTGCCAGATTGAATCTCAATCGTTGATCATTGCCAACTAAGCTTTTGCCTTCGAAAATCTATAAATCAATCCTTTCACAAGCCATTTGGATCGGATCTTCTTTAGACATCCGCATTCTACCAAAATCATTCCTCAATCTTTCAATCCATCTCTATCATTCATCATTGCGTCGTTATGCTGCTGAAGTGAACAACCAACATTCCTCCATTATCAACCTTCAAGATCTTGTATTCTTAGTATAGTATGCATTTATTTTTAAATCTCGTTCTTTAGTAGTCATTTTGTGGAGCTTAGCATACAAATCAAAGAGCTTTAGCAAAAATACTGGAGATAGAGGACAATGGGACGTCTTCAGATGAGCTGCTACATTAAGAGTTTGCTTTACTTTGTTTAATCAGTTTTCCTTTGATTTAAAGTTTTATTGGTGTGCTTGAATAGTATTTATTTCATTTTAATACGCATATTTTCGATCACACATTTTTGGGTATCTCTTGACATACCTCATCCAATCTAAACCAATCATATCATTATCCTATTGTCATAAGCTTTGTCATGAAAAATCCTAAGTATTGTACCTAGAATGGGGCATGTTATTCCTATGCGACATAGTCTTTGAAAATCACATCCTTGCTCTCTTATGATGCATACATCCATTCCATTCACTATGACTTATCCTTTCCATCCATACCATCCACCCATCTATCATGAGCCTTTTTTACCCATCACCCACCCTTTCATCCATCAATCCCATTTATCTCCTTGCACCTAGACTTAGTTTTCCCCTTGTCATTGGTATCTAGCACAAAGGCTACTCAAATTTTCATCCTTTGACACCTCCAAATATTTTCAAAGTCCAAAAAAATCAAAACATTTCAAAAAAAAAAAAAAATCAAAACATTTCAAAAATCAAAAAAAACATTTCAAAGTCCAAAAAGTCAAAAATCAAAACATTCCAAAAAATTTAAAAAATCAAAACATTTCAAAAGTCCAAAAAATCAAAACATCTCAAAAGTCCAAAAAATCAAAACATTTCAAAATTAAAAAATCAAAACATTTCAAAATTAAAAAAAATCAAAACATTTCAAAATAAATAAATAAAAATCAAAACATTTCAAAAATAAAAACAAAGTAAAAACATTTCAAAAATCCAAAAAAAAATCAAAACATTTCAAAAGTCCAAAAAAATCATAAAATGTCAAAAATCCAAAAAAATCAAATATCCAACAAAAATCCAAGCAATAAAATCATTCCAATCACATCAATTCAAATCAATCCGATCATCCAACTAGTCAACCAAATCAATCATCTTCATCAAAACCATTGCATCCAATCAAATTATCTTCAATCAATCCAAGTAATAATCCAAATGCAAGTCAATCCTTAATCCATACCAATCAAGTCAATCAATCTTGTCAAATTATCCAATCACATCCTTTGGTCTTGATCCTTATCTTGTTGTAAACCTAATCAATCAACCAATCAATTATCAGCCATCCTTGTGTTGCTCTAGGGACATGTCACTCCCCACAATGACAACACTATCATCATCATCAATCAATAATCAATCAATGGTTTACAGCTTGACAGGGGCACTATCTTGTTTGTTTTTGTATCATTTGTGCATGCTTGCTTGCTTGCTTGCTTGCTTGCTTGCTTGCTTGCTTGCTTGCTTGCTTGCTTGCTTGTGTGTGTTATCATTTTATCTTGCATTTGTATCAAATCCGTATCATTCCAGCTAATATTCATATCTTGTGTATGTTGGAGTAGCTTTTTGCACTATCCTTTGCATCTAAGGTCATATCATACCTTTTGTGCATTAGGACTTTAATGCTCTAAGTCTCCTTCCTCATACATCTAGACAAGGTTGTATTACGCTGGGGCATGAGACACATCGTCACCTTGGTCCTTATATCTTGGTGCATAACGTCTAGTGCTATATCAAACATCATGGTTGCTCACCTTCATTGTAGCATAACGTATCATTCCTCTCCTTCATCCACTTCCTATCTTACATCATTCATCTTGTCTATCCTTATCATTTCATTTCGAGAGCCTACCCGTGTTTGTCCAACCCGCATATCCTCTCGAGGGGGCATCATCATTCCATCATCATCCTATCTTTATATCATTATCCATTCTCCTCTATCCATACCTTAACTTTTTTGAAATGATGTTGCTCGACACAAATCTCATCATCTCGAACATCACTTCAAAGAGGGGCAAAATGTATGCACCTAAAAATGGTTACATTATAGTAAGTCTGGTAATTAATTAAATACAAGTATTTAATTAATCTCCTAAAGTCGTCTACATATAAATAAAAATAATTATTTATTTATATTGTTCATTTTTATAATTCTTCTATCTTAATTAAATAAATAACTTTATTTAATTAAGAATCATCTCCTATATTCCTCTTAATTAAATTAAATAATTAAGATCATTTATTTTAATTATCATATTATTCTAAGTTTGAATATTTATATTCAAAAATGGAATATTCCTCCTCTTCATCTCATAGTTAAATTAAATATTTTAAATATTTAATTTAATGCCTTCTAAATCCATCTCTCTCGCATAATTAAATATTACTTATTTAATTATGCGGCCTTCTAATCTCATCTTCACACATAATTAAATATTGCTTATTTAATTATGCGAGTTTCTAAATCCATCTTCACATATAATTAAGTAAGTTTATTTATTTCATTATGAATTTCATTCTAACTCATCCTTCAAAACAGAAACCTTCCTTCGGATCTGAATGAGAAAATTTGAAAAAGAGGAAACCTTTTATCTCCCTCTCAAGCTTTCGAAAATCTCTTACCGTTCATCTTGCCAAATTGAATCTCAATCATTGATCATTGCCAACTAAGCTTTTGCCTTCGAAAATCTATAAATCAATCCTTTCACAAGCCATTTGGATAAGATCTTCTTTAGACATCCGCATTCTGCCAAAATCATTCCTCAATCTTTCAATCCATCTCTATCATTCTTCATCATTGCGTTGTTATGCTGCTGAAGTGAACAACCAACATTCCTCCATTATCAACCTTCAAGATCTTGCATTCTTAGTATAGTATGCATTTATTTTTAAATCTCGTTCTTTAGTAGTCATTTTGTGGAGCTTAGCATACAAATCAAAGAGCTTTAGCAAAAATACTGGAGATAGAGGACAATGGGACATCTTCAGAGGAGCTGCTGCATTAAGAGTTTGCTTTACTTTGTTTAATCAGTTTTCCTTTGATTTAAAGTTTCATTGGTGTGCTTGAGTAGTATTTATTTCATTTTAATACACATTTTTTCGATCACACACAATGCACAGGCATAGTATCGTCCTTCATCTCATTATCTTTCCTTTGTTTTCTTCTCTAAGATTTTGTAGTTTCCTTCTTCTACCTGTTCAAGGTGTCCACCTTCTTGTATTGCTTCATAGGTTTCATGGAATTAATCCTACAAAATCTTGCTTTACTTCAAGGGGGTTTCGAGCTAACCCCTTTTTGGGTTCACTTGAACCCCCCCCCCTTAGAGCAAACCCCTAAAAAACCAGAATTTTCTTCATGGGAACGTTTTGGCAATTTTCCTTCCTTAACAGAATTGTAAACCAATTTTGTGGGATCACCCTATGCCTAATGTTGTTGCACTGGTAGCATACTACATTTTAGTTCATTAGAGGTATAAAGGAGTTGTATTCATTTCTTGTGAATTCATAAGAACCCCTACTCTTGTTCCATTTAACATGTCTTGCATGAGTTAGATAATTACTTACTTTGTGACCAAGGTAATTACATTTGTAGAAAACAACATTATGATCATTTTTCATAACTTTAGTTTTACAATCAATAGCCTTATAACCAAATTTATTGCATGAGTAACAATAACCATAAAAGGATTGAGAGAACTTGGGAGCAACAACCTGTCTAGGAGGAGATCTCTTGAATCCCTTCTTTAGATCACTGACCTTCACAAGGTCATCATCCAAATTCTACTTCTTATCTTTAGTCTTCTCAGAGTATTTAATATATGGGCCTCTTCCTTTTTCATTACAAACATGCCTTTGTGTATCTCTAGGTGCTACCACAATAGTGTCTCTTTTTTGGGACATGCTGATTTGTGCCTAAAATCATTTTTTTTAGAAATACTAATGATTTAAGCCTTGAGAGGTTCCATATAAAGGGTTTTAATTGAAGAGGGATAGATAATACCCCCTTAGATCAAACCCCCTTGGATAGAACCCCTCTAGTATTAAATTATACCCACATTGGAGTCTCCTTTGCACATATCAAAATGCTGGCAAAAAAACACTTTTTCTTTACCTTTTGAGGGATTAAATAATGCCATTTAGAAATTATATTTTGCAATATTGTAGCCCTCAAAACGAGCATTCCAACAAGTATAGTTTTGATATGTTTTCATTTTATCATGTATTTAATTTTTAATTTTTACTAAACATAGGTTTTTCTCTAAACATCAAGCTCTTTGTTTCTATAGAGGTGGAAAAATAGTAAACTATTGTAAAAAAAATCAAAAAATACCCTTTCCCTAGGTATTGATGTCCTTGTTTCACCAAAAAAAATTAGATTTTGATATATACACAAGAAGTTAGGTTGGAAGACACACACATATGTCCAAATTATAGTTATAGTGATGTCAAAAATTAATTTTAAAAAAAAGTGTAACAAAAATTATGAAAAAATATCCTTCCCCTAGATATTGATGTTGAGAATCTATAGTTCAAAAATTAGAATTTTATCCTTTATAGGAAAAAAATTAAGTTGGACGACACAAACGTTACTTTCTAAAAATGTTGTTTCTATTTAAAACTAGTTATTACAGGAGATGTTGAAAGATTCATGATTTATTTTGAATTTTTTTAAAATATATATTTAGAATCTACACACAAATTTCCACAAATCACTAGTTCGCATCATCTTCAAATTCTTAACGGTTTAACTAATATAGGTCTCAGAAGATGAAGATTCAATTAAAAATATTAATGTAAATGTCCATCTTGGGCAAAAATTGAGACACAATATTGTGATTTCACCCATCTATTTTTGAGTTTTGACATTTTTCAAATCCAAGACCACCCTTATTCTTTAGAAGTCTTTGACTACTAATTATTTCATCAAGGATGTTGATGGTTTTCTTGAGTTATATACCTTTGTTTATTTGGTCCTTTGATTTATCCAATTCTTTCCTTTACTTAGAGAGATAGTTTCTTCTTCAAGTTTGGAGAATTCAATAGCTTTATCATTGAGCTTAGCATTTAGACAATTTGCAACTGTCTTACCTTCTTTAACTCGAACTTTCAAATTAATAATTTCTTATTTTGATTCCTTGAGATTTATCTTATATTCTTCATTTTCTTTCCTTATTGCATCTAGATCTTCTAGTGCAAAACTGAGTTCTCCTTCAAAATCAACTTCACAATCTTCTTCATTAAATGCTATCATATATTTATCATCTTTCAGAGGATTCTTATCATTAAGCAGTACTTCAATTCCCATGTGTTCCACTCCAATATCTACCTTAACTGTTAAACTGTATCAAGGAACCTTGCTTTGATACCAATTATTGAACACACAAAAGAACTGAGAAGGAGGGGTGAATCATTAGTTAATCAAATTCTTCATTTCCCAACAATAATTAATCAAATGAAAACATTTAAACCATGATAAGTAGAAGAACACGTAAGCACACAACCACAACACCAAATTTATGTGGAAAACCCTAGAAGGGAAAAACCATGATGAGAAAGCTGCTTGGATCTACCATCCAAATCAAGCCTCACAAATAAAAATAGGATTTACAACAATTTTTATGGGCTACAATTTAAACAAAGATGTAACTCCCTCAAGTGCTACAACATTTACATCCAAAATGAGGCTACAACCTCTGTACAAAAAAATACTTATCTCATTTAGATATTACTTTCACAAAACAAACTACTTCAACTTTTTGTTGGTCTTTCCAACCTCTGCAATTCTATCTTACTTCTTCTCAACCACTCTACCAAGCTCTGCAACATCACAATATCATCAAATACCTCTTTTCTACCATCACAACTATCTCCACTATCTTCACAACAATAACACTACTAAACTATTATGCCTAAATTGATCCTTTCCATATTTCATTTTTAAAATAGCTTCTATGATTACTTTATTTGCATATTATCACCTTTTCATGCTTATCATACACACCATACACCTTTCAACAATCTTCATCTCACATTTATATTCTCTACAACACTTCAAAAACTTTATCCTTTGTTGGCCAAGATGAGACATATAACATAAAATATGTAATGGCCATGATAAGTCAGCTTCAAGATATTCATGATAAGAGAAAAAAAAAATAGTTCAAACCAATAGATAATCAAGACCTATTTTACCTTACCAAGCATCTCCTCACTAGTGCACGCTTCCAAACACTTGGTACAATCACCTCAATAAACCAAGTTGGCCCAAGAAACACTTATGCTTATTTATATTATCTCCAGACCAAAGGACATATTAGAGAAACAAAAATAACACAATGCAGATCATGTCATGATCATTATATGGCTTGCAAAACGTTCCCATACTCCACTTTTACCATTTCAGGCCATTTCATGTTGGTGCAAACACTTAACATCCAAAATATCAACTCCAAACCAATTGCGGCACAAGAGAAGATCTTAACATCACCTTGTGGTTCTCATAGAGAACACTATGAGTCCCAAACATGCTTCTCATAATCACTTTCCTCGGTTTCAAGAAATTAATTGTTGGTGCAAGTCATTAAATCACCAATTGACCAACCTTCCAGAGTGTTGAAACACAAACAACATACTGTCACTTACAAAAACATCTACGATGAACTGAACCACATGAAATTTGAACTGAGTAGACACATTATCTATATGAATATAAATCCAAAACCACAAAGACAAATGAGATAATGTGTTAAAGAGCAGTGACATTCTATCCAACCATAGGCAAACATTCATGGGAACTTGACTTGTTCTTATTATGCTAACTCTAGAAAACTTTGCAGTAACATTTATGCACTAAAACTTGGAACATACATACCTCATAGCTATATTGAGCTATCCTCCAAATTTCAAGGCTACAACTTCATTTTTGGAGAAATATGAAACATTTAACTGAGGTTATGTAGTGCAATATTTTGTACCTTTGATAATTTGAAGACTTATACATTTTCCTTCATACCCTATGTAAGGTCATTCACCGGGAAACATATGTAACAATACATTAATCAAGTGATTTTGATAACTAAGACCAATTCATGAACTTCAGAAGATAAGGTACAACTATGTACAGATGATATTGATCCAACAACATCATATCCCTTAATCATAAATCTTCATTAAAGACAACACGCTAGTGCATTTTCAATAGCGACATAAGTTAACATCAATGAGGACACATCTACACCACATACATGCAAGGCCTAGCAATTAAGAACACACATAGGAGACACAATTTTATGTGGAAACACTTACAAGAGAAAACTACGGCAAAATGTTACTTATATTAATCTTCTTAAAAAAAATTGTAGCCACCAACCCACTGGAGACTCCAATCCCCATCATTGAGCACCAACCCAACAAGATACACTGATATCTTCTAGTAAGAGGCTCCAACCTCCATGAGAACAATATAATAATTTTATTTATTGTTGCCTAATTGTCACCTATGGGCTAAATCAGGTCGCCAAGACAGAAGGACTTCGGCATGAGGTCTTGCCAATCAACCGGAGTCTCACCAAAGGAATGGAGCTCTCGGTAAAAGATAGGGCGTCGGAAAAATGTTTGGCACTTGGTAAAAAGTCTGGCCAACCCAAAGAGGTCTTTCCAACATGGGAAGGTGTTTCCGAGAGGAGGAGCTCGACATATGGTCTTGTCGACTGTGATGGGTCTCACCGAAATGAAAGGGTTTCCCATTCATTGGAGGTCTTGCTGAAGATGAATGGTCGAAGCTCGTCGGGAGTTTGGTGGTTCGGGGAGATGTCTCGCCAACCGCCGTGATGTCTCCCTAATAGGAAAGTAAGCTCTCGCCAAAATAGGATAGCTTCGGCATGGTGTCTTGCTGACCTGATAAGGTCTTGCCGAAATAAAGTGAGATCAAGGAAAGGAAAGGAGCTCGCTATGAGGTCCTACCAAGAGAATTGTGTCTCACCGATAGGGAGGTGGATGTGGTAGGACTCATCGTCGAGAAGAGGAGTTCGACAGGAGGTCTCGCTGGCTATGGGGAGTCTTGCTGATAGCGATGAGCTTGCCAGTGGAAAAGGATATTAGTATGACTCTTGGAGCCCGTTATGACCTCTTGTCGAATGTGTTTGTCTCGGTGACAATTTTTGGGATATCGACATGACTCCTGCCATTCGCTGTGATGTTTGGCCGATAGGGCGATGTCTCGCCAAACGAAGTTTCATTTTGCTGACAGAAGGATCAGTCGGTGTAATGTCTCACCAACCGAGGAGATCTCGCTATGGATTTTTGAGTTTGCTATGAGGTCTCACCAATAGATGTATGCTATGCTGATGTAGCTGTAGAAGTATAATTGCATTAGGGAGACACGGTAAGTGTCTCACCGACATGCGATTCAATCTAAGTAGTTTTTGATCACCCGAGAGCCCTGTGTGGAATGTGTTCACCCAATCAAAGGGAGCCGAGGATGAACCATTGACAATTTGACTGTTGTGACTACCCCTGAAAAGAAGATCAGCGGAATGCAGCAGTATGGATCTGTTCTGAGATCAAAGGCGATGGAGCAACTCGGTGAACAACAGTGTGGAGATCTAATGGGAAGGTTTGAAGCTGCTTGCAGAGGAAGTCAACCTACAAAAAGAAAAGGCCATGAGTCTTTGTGACAGCTGGGATCTCTGCTGGTAGAAGAGTGGATTGAAATTTATGGTAGCACTCAGAAGCATTCAAAGCAGCTCAGCAAGGAGATTCGAGGGTGGGCACAAAGACTAGAAGTTAATGTTGTAAAAGATCTTAAGGCTTCCCTTGAGGGAAATCTATCACCAATATGGACAATAGGGATACACTTGAATGCAACATTAACTTCATTAAAAGATCTAGGGGTAGATCTTTATGAATGTTGATATTTTTGGGGCCGACACTTTTGTATATAGGGAATTTTTGCCTCTTTGTAAAGGAGTTCGGATTATGCATTCTAGAGAGTTAGTGATTTTTTTAACAATCCTTTCTCAGCTGATGTATGTTTTGTAACTCTCTTTTGGAATTTGGAATACAAAGATTACCTTGAAGATCAGTGTTAGTCTTTTTCATACTACCTTCTTCTTTCTTTCAAATTATGCAAGTTTTGAACTGTGTTTTCCTAAATCTGTATTTAAACTTTAAAGTTGTGAAATTCATCTTTCCCTCTTAAAATACATATGCATATTAAGCCTTTTCAAGAATGATGCATAAGTTCATAAATTTTATGTTGGGTAGATGAAATAACTATCATCCTTTTTCCAGTGTATGTTTATCTTTTTATTCCATGATTCTTGTTAGTTCGGTGTATCACCATAGGATTTAGTTTTTTCATTTTATGCTTTCCTTCCCCCTTTCATTTTACAAAGATCAGTAGTTAGGTGATAACACAAAGGAAGCCATACTTCTCCGAAGGTTGACCTCTATCTACAAGTGACCCCTAGCTTTAGAGGTCTTCCCATGTTACACTTGATTGTTGAATTTTACATTCAACAGGGTGCAAAATCCAAGTGATAACATTTACAACTTCTTAGATTTTCTCTATCAATTGCTCACAAATTTGTCATAAATCCACTCATGAATTTGCAATATAGCCTTCAATATTTCTACTTAAATATCTACCATGATCTTGCCTTTATGTTTCTTTTCTTCTCACAATTTTTTTGCTAAAACTCTCTCATGAATCTGCATAAATATCTCTTGTAGATCTTTTCAAATATCCTTTTATTTTTTCTTTTCATATGAATTACTTTCCTTGAATTTATTACATATCCCTCTCTCTTCAAACTTCTATTTATGTATTCAAGATGCCCCTTCACCCAAGGGATATGACTCTCCAATGGGGTTCGACCTACTAACAAAACATTTATTTTATTTCCAAAAATTTGGGCACACCTTTCTAGGGTGTCATTCCTCTTTTAAAAATAAAATAATTTATTTTTAAATTTTAAATCCTACTAACTTGGGCATCACACAAAAGAGGCCAAACAATATTGCATACGTTTTTATTTTAATTATTTTGGGCACCAAACTTAGATCATGGGTCAGCCATCACCTTTGACATCAATGACAATAATTTTTCCAATAGGGTCCTGGACTAGGTTGTGTGCCCCTTCAAAGTGACATTTGGTTTTTGGTGATGTATTTAAGTTTTATAATAATATTTTATTGTTATTGTTGATAATTATTTGCACAAATTAAACATGGTTTTATTTTTTGTATATTCCTTTAATTGTGTTGGTTAACATATTTTGCTTCTCTAAAATTTAAATTCTTTACTCTATTGCCTAATTTGAATTCAAATCAATTACCAATAGTTGAGTAAACTATTTCTATAACAACTTCCTCCTCTTATAAGTAATATATTTTTTTAAATAATCTAAAATTGGATAAGCTTTTAACCAAAAAGTAGAAAAGGAAAAAAAATGAATTCCAATATTTATATATTTAATCACTAAATTTGATGAATAAATATTATTCATGAAAAGCACTTAGCTCACAAACCAATTTACATTCCATCAAAAATATATACTGATAACTTTTATAACTGGAGAAAATATCGAAACTGAAATGAATCAAGTAAATAAGATTACACATTCACACAGAAACACAATAATCCCATAAATTAATCAAAATGCATAGATAGTGATAAATTTAATTCATTTAATGATCTATGTAATTCATTCACAGACGTAAAAATTTCAATTTGAATTGTATTTCTCAAAAAATAGTTAAGAGAGAGTTCTTGATAACAACATATTACATATATAGTAATGGCATAAATTTGCACCTAGTGCAAATTCCCATTATATATTACCCTCATTTTAGCCTTACAAGTTCAATAATGCAAAAACCCACCACATTTTCCCTGCTTTGAACACATTTCCTCATCATTTTGCATCAATGAGGGCATTTTTGTCTAGGACGCCCACGCACCGTGTGGATGTCTACGCACCACACTTATGTCCTGAAAAGATTCTTGTATTATAAAATGTTGGAGGTGTTATGTTTTCAGCCACCCAGTGAATGTAATTTCCTTCAAACTTTGACCACCAGAGAATTACCTTTTACCTCCAAACTAGCCATTTGAACTTCATTCCTTCATTTTATCAACTCATTCTCACTCTCCCTAGCTTCTACCACTTCACTCTCTTACTCTCTTCACTTCACTTCTACACCATTTTGCTACTTTGGCACCATTGTTATTGCATGTTGTCAAAGCTCTACTCCATTGGCATGGTTGTTTTGTTCTTCTCCTTCCTCTCTCAACTTTGTGAGCTCATAGAAAGGAAGGGTAATATTAGTTTATTTTCTTATTTGCATTATCTTACTTGTAGAGTAGCATCTAGATTGACTTTGCACTCTACTATCTTGTGTCTATTCTCTCTATTCCTTTATCACTTTTCTATATGTTATGGTCTATCAACTATCCATGGAGGTGGGAACACCAAAATGGGGGTTTTGCTGAGGCAAACCTCAAAACATAGCCACAACATTTTTTTGTTAATGTGTGTGTATGTGCAATTTGATTGTGAGGAGCTTGTTGGAGAACTGGACCTTCAATGAGTTGGCATTCTTCTTCTTTCTTCCTCGTCATTTCATCATTAAGATAGTTTATATTTATAAGTTAAAGCATTATTGTTGTTTTCTACATTTTTGTGTGTTTCTATTATACAACCAAACTTGAACTCTCAAGTTGTTAGTAAACCCAATGTGTTTCACTCTATAGACTTGACCCCATGTCTATACAAGACACCAATTCATGTCTAAGACTCCACCATGGCATGCTAAAGTTTGACCCATGCATTGTCATCCTCTGGAAGAGAGCCAATCACTCTACAGTTTGAGACCTATGAGGTCTTCTCACTCATGTCCAAAAAAAATTTGTCATAAAGCATAAGGAAAATGGAACCCAATTTGTCCTTCCTTTTCAGCTTATTAGGTAGTCTAAGGTAGTTAAAGGCAGTTGACACCCTTTAGGCTCTTTGGTGTCCTAGAGACTTGGGAGTAGCAAATCCCCCTTCTCTACATTTTGGTGAACCCCATGTGAACGTCTTTTTCATTTAGGGTTAAATGCATAGGACAACTGAGAGGGGGTTGAATTAGTTGTAAACTTTAAACATCAAAAACCCTCATTAACATTTAGATCTACATTAGTCCTTAAACCCTTAATAACCATTAAACCCTTATCATGCAAGGAAAGAGGTTGTATTTCTTTTTCTTATTAATGATTACTCATGTCTTCATTTGGTACTTAAAAAGAAAAAAAGAAAAAGGTTGATAATCATTAGCCACAATGTTTGCTAGTTGGTTTGCTTTTACATTCTCTTCTCTATATGTGTATTTGGATATCACATTTCTAAAGTTATACATGATCCCAAAATCCACCTCTATATGTGCCTTCAATTTCAATTTTTGGATTGAGCAATTTCTTACTACATTGATGATAATTGAGGAATTAAATTTTTAATTTTGAACTTTATGCTCAATCTTGATCCAAGAATGAGTGCTTCTATTTTAGCCACATTTTTTGTCCCAACTAGGAGAGGAAATTAAACACTACATATTGTTAGACCCTTTGAATCCTAGATTATGCATCCTATCGTGGAAATCCTTGGATTGCCTCTAGAGACCCATCAAATTTCATCTTATACCAACCACTTTGTGGAGGGTACCATTTTTCTAGCTCCCTACCTTTCCTACTTGCTTCTCCACCAGCCCCTATCACTTGAGGAGGTTTTAGATCAAACCAATATATCAACATCCTACAATCCCATTCATACATTGATTTATTTTTTGTTTGGTTTGCCACTTTGTTATTCATTATCTCCATTATTGTTACTTCCAGATTGTTTAAGAATGATGGTAATGCCAATTCTTTTTCTTGGAAGATTCTTTTGTTCCTTTCCTTCCAAACTTACCAAATGAGGATGAAAGGATTGATTGTCCATAAGCAATAAAATGAGTCCTTTACTTTGAGAATTAGCCATAATTTGAATAAGCTTAAAACATCCCATCGTACCAACCTAATTTGGCACACAACCACTACCATCATTCCTGTGAAAATGGGCACTCTACTAACAAATGATCCACATTCTCTTCCCATTTTTGACATAGAACACACTGAGAGGGGCCATGGAAGCCCATTTGGGTAAATCTATCCATTGTTAATATTTTCCCTTGCAATGTTGCCCATGCAAAAGCTCCAAATTTAGGATAGAAAAGTTTATTTCAAAATAGATGAATTAGAAGTTATGTTTGTTCAACATTGTTTTCCATTAGCTTGTAACCATATTTTGGATTATATTGGCCATTCTTAGCACCATTCTATTTTATTTCATCCTGTCACTCCCTTGTTACAATTTTTTTTCTTTTTAGAATTATACTCAATGGCATTGATTCTTCAATTGGGACCCTTGTTGACTCTAACCTTTTCCATTTCCAAAGAGCCACCCCTTCTATAAAAATTTCCTCCATATAATCCTTGACTCTTGTTCCCCACGACTGTATTTTTTTTTTTTGTTTGGGTAAATTTGTTGTTATCCAATGGAGGATATCCTCCCCACGAGTCTTCCTAAAATAGATAAAATTTCCCATCATGGATGTCCCATGTTAAATATTCTATTATGATTGATCTGCAATTTTTCATAGACTTCAAAATCCTAGAGCCATAGGCTAGACTTTCTATATTTAGTATTCAGGAGGGCTCATTGTTATCTAAATACTTATTCTAAAGTATTCTTATCCATTTAAGGTGTGGTTATTCAAACATCTTCCATATCAAATTTTCTCCTAATGCTTTATTCTGAGATGACTATTTTCTCAAGCCCACTCCATCCTCCTCCTTTGCTTTACAAATCTTATACTAGGCTATTAGAACAAGTTTTTATTTATATGAAGAACCTTGCCAAAAGAATCTTCTCATTATCTGACTTAACTTATGACTAACACTTCTAGGAAGCACAATGTATGAAATTAAATAGATTGGTAGGACAAAGATTATAACTTTCAACATTAATATTCTCCCTACATATGATATCCATCTACCCTTCCAAGCTACAACCTTGTTTTTCATTCTATCAATGAGAGGACTCCACAAATTGTTTGATCTTAGTCCCATTACAAGTGGACTTGTCCTAAATATGTACATGGGAATTTTCCTTGTCTATAATTTAGGATTCTTAATATTTCCTATTGTTTCCTTTGAGGATTTGAAAGGAAATATATTTCTGATTTTTGTGCATTTATTTCTTGTCCTAAGGCCTTAGTGTATGCTTCCATAATTTCCTAAATCTTCTTCATTTCTCTCTTTTTGGTAGTTCCAAAAAGCATGGTATTGTCAGCAAATTGGTGTGATATTGGAGGTAGACTACTTGTGATTTGAATTCCTTCTATTTTTCCTATCCTATAGGATTGATTAGTCACCCTTTGTAATGAATCAACCATTATAATGAATAGAAATGGTAACAATGGGTCTCCTTATGTAATTAGAGAAATTTTCGAGTTAGATTGCAAGCAACATAAAACTAAATCCCCAATCAACAATAGAGCACAATGAAAAAAAGAAGCAAATAAACATGAAACAATATCATCTAGTCTTCAAGCTTCCATTGGTTGACCTCCATTGGCCTTCTCCATCTTGCTGAAAACTTGTATAATTGCCCTCAGAATTGAAGTGCAACTATAACCTATGCCTAAGACAAGCAAAATATTGAAGTAATGTGTATGCTCAAGTACTCAAAAGCTCTCAAGCATGTTGTATATAACTTTTTTTGTGTCCAAAATGACTTGAAAGAGGGCCTTTTAAAGAATTCCAAATTGAGAATGGATGGCCAGGATTAAAATTTGGTGAATCCTTAAGATCAAAGGCCAAGAATAAATGTCATAAGGAGGATTAGGGTTAGGGAAACATTAGGTCAAAGTTAGGGCAAGCCTTGAAATGAAGGGTTGAGATTTAATTGAAAACAATTAAATCAATGGTGGAGAAAAAGAGGTAGTTGGAATAATAGAAATTATTTAATTTATGGAGGAATGTTGACTTGTGAATTAAATAATGGTTTAATTCATAAATGGGAATGAGACAAAATACAATATTTAATTGTTTTAATTATTTATTTGGTGGGATGGAAAGTGGGATAAATAAATAAGTTTATTTGATTTAAGGATAAATGATAATGTTATGGAGGAAATAAGGATTGATCAGTGACGCATTTAAATAAATAAATTTAATTTATTTATTTAAATAATCACGGAGGAATGGACATGATTAGATAATTGAATTATGTGAGGGAGAAGTGTGGTCATCATAGAAAAATATGGTTTACAAGTTGAGGCCATTTTTATGTGTCTACATTTTACCCCTCTTTGACATAATGTAGTCTATCACATTGTGTCAAAGAACAAGTCAAAAATATGCCCTAGTTTGAAAGTGAGGAGAGGAAGGATGATGAGGAGGTAATGGTATGCCCCCTCGAGAGGACAAGTGGGTTGAAAGAACGTGATTGTGCTCTCGAAATGGATGAGAGGACTAGAGGATGAAGGAATACAAGAAATGTTAGCATGGAAATCATGGATGTGAGGATGAAAAAGGAATACTTCAATATTTTTCCAAATAACATCATAGGCATTGCATAATCATCATTGGGCAGTAAAATGTGACAAATGGACAACAAACACCATGATATGACATAGTCCAACAATTTTTCCTACTATAAAACATCTTTTCTCAAAGTCTCTGTTAGAAACTAGAACTGAAATTGCTCAAAATTTTCATCATTCAACCATTAGCTTGCATTTTTACCTTAGGTTCATCCTTGTTAATTTTAGTTGCATTCCCTAGGCTTCATTATCATCATTTCCTACATAGACTTGTCATTAGGTTTTCATCTTTGCAGAATTTGGATTAGGCCACCTCATCACACTTTGCAAAATCATTGCCTTCAAGAGTAGGTTATCTTGGGACTTAGTCAACAATCTCCTTTTCAATCATTGTCCTTTTTGTGAGAATTTCCAACTCAACAGTCTAGTTAGGAAAACTCACTAGTCATTTTGACCTTGTCACTTAGTCCTTTTAACAAGTCCTTTGATAACCAAAATTAAGACATAGATTAAGCTTAGAGTGGTTAGGAAAACCTTTCTCCACATTGCATTCATCTTAGTCCATACTTTGCATATTTTATGCCTAAAAATCCAAAAAAATCCAAAAATAGTGTTCACCCTAGTCCTCATTTTGCACCTTGACCTTGCATTAGTCACCTTTTTAGTCAACATTATCATCTTAGTCCTCATTTTGCACCTAGTCAATTCTATCACCTTGCATTAATCAACATTTTCATCCTAGCCATAATTGTCAACTTGACATTTGACATCTTTCTTTGGCAACTTTGTCATCTTGCATCAATCATTTCTTTAGGAAAACATCATAATCACCTTGCATTGTCATCCTTTATCACAAAAACACCAAAAACATAGACTAGTTGTCATAATCATCATCCCCATTTGAGCAATTCTCTTTTATGGTCGAAACTAGGCTTCAAAGAAAGAAAAGACAAATGGCAAACTTTGGACAAGACTTCAACACCAACATCCACACCAACACTTATGACATGAACCAAGACATGAATTTTAACGATCCATTTACCAAAATGAACATACCATCTTCCATGAATCTTCCAACATCCTCTCAAAATCCATTTGAACCATTCATACAGCGAGACCACAATGGACAAGTATTAACAGAGGATCTAGAGGCTACAGCCCAAAATCCTGATGTAGCTTCAATTGTAGAGGAGTTGGTCTTGAACGATGCTGACAAATACCTTGCTATGATTTTAGACCAAGGGGAAAAACTACCAAGATGCTTTGACATCAATACCATAAGACCTTTATCCCCACACAACATGACACAAAACTTGACACCTCAATAAAACACGAACAATGCCTCCAACAATAACACTGTTGTCACCACACAAATTGCTACAAGCACCATCAATGTTACATCTAGTGAAACCATAATTCAAAACACCTCCAACTCAACCAATGCAACATCTATTGGAGGAACACCCACCATGCTACAAGCAATATCACAATCCATGCCCGCAATGTCAATGACATCTTCACAAACAGTTGGAACTACCCTTGGATCTACATCAATGGGGACAAGTTCCTCAAACCCCATATTTGGAACTTCATCTATGACCATAGGGACATCATCATCAAATCCTTATGTTGGAACCTCATTCAACCCCTTTGGAGGAACTAAACGATGTATTCTTATTAGAGGTCCCCAGCCAAACGTTAACACATTGCCACAACTAAACATCAATGCCTCACACAGATAGAATACCAACATCCCGCATCGACAATTCCAAGGACAAAATACCAACATCCCACATGGAAAATTCTTCCAATATGGACAAGGCACTCAAATGACACAACAAATGAATACCTTTGGGCACCAAAATAGTCAAGGTTACTAGATCCCCCAAATATCGACAAATATGGCTGGATCGCACATCCCCACATATTCATCATAGATCCACACACAACAACACATTCCTCATCAAAATTGGCAATACCAACAATCGCCAAACCAAAACATATCATACATTTCACAAAAACACATGTCACATTCAAACTCGAACATTCTATCACAATCAATGGGGACTCAGGGGATACCCATCACTCCCATGTGTGATGCAACCAATAATCCCATAATAGATGCCTTGACAGCCAGAGTGGCAGACCTCCAAAAATAGATGGAAAACATGCAAACATCCAACAAAATGCCACCAATGTCATATGACCTATGTCCATATCCTTTTGACACAACTTTATACATGCCACCATTTCCTCCTAGATATGTGGCCCCAAACTTCACCAAATACAAGGGCAAGACAAATCCTATTGAACATGTTCGAGAATTCACGACCAACTATATGGACATTGCATATGAACACACTTACTTGATGAGACTCTTCTCCAAGAGTCTAACAGGACCCACACTTGAATGGTTCTCCACTTTGAAGGGGATAAAAACATGGAATGAACTTGTAGACAAATTTGTGAAAAATTATGCCTATAACATTGACACAGACACCTCCATCACTAGCTTATGCACACTTACACAAGAAGACGTTGGTGAAAATTTTATCCCATTTTTCCAACGATGGAGAGGCCTAGCAAGTCACTGCCACATAGACATACCTGAAAAGGAGAAGGTTGACATGTTTGTACAAACACTCCTAGGACCATTGAGAAATGGCTTGCGAGTTCATTGTTGTACAACCTTCATGGACCTAGTCGAAGGAGGTGTCCAACTTGAGAAAGCCCTTATTGCTGAGGGAAGATTAAAATATGGTCCTAAAAACATAAATGCAAGTCCACCCACTGACAAGAACAAATATTGGGTTAAGAATAAACATGTCACCAATGATGGCGTTGTAGACGCTAATACTATCAATGCAATGAGTCTTGTGCTTACCCTTAAAGGGGCTCAACTGCAAAATACACAGATGACCACACAGACCCGTGTTGCCAATGTTGTACAGACAAATCAAAATAAACAAGGTAATTAGAATAACCAAAATCAAAGACTACCTCGACAACCCAGACTGTTCCCCAGGAGTCGCACATACACCCCCTTAGGTGAGCCCATTGAAGAAGTCCTCAAGAAACTCCTTCAAAATGGTGTCATAACACTTGAGGACCCAAAACCATATGACCTAGGGCAGTTTAAATCATTTTGGTGGGATGACAATGCGTTTTGTGATTATCATCGGGCAAAAGGACATAAAACCTCCTCCTGTCGACAATTGAAAAATCTGGTACAAGACCTTATTGAGAATTGTACCATTGAGATAGGTGGACCACAATTTGCATCTAATTCAGACCATACCATACACAAGAACCCACTGCAGGACCATGGTTCTAGTAACCCTTCCATGTCAAAAGCCAATAACAAGAATCGATCCAACCATTCCCATATTGCATATGACTATTCTAGTGGACCTATCATAAATCACATTAGAACAATCGTTGAACATGTCAACACAGTTACTATTAGAAAGGCCACTGAATGCAATGTCACTACCCGTGGGGGTAAAGTCACCATAGTCAGCCCTCCCCCTCCCAGACAACCAAAGATAACAATAGCTAGCCTGTCTACCCCACAATCGCAGTCCCATCAATTAACCAAATAGTCCCAGCCTAAAGGACATTTTAACCTCATTGATCAACTTGGGAAGACACCTGCACAAATTTCTATACTTGATTTGCTACACATTTCCCCAGCACATAAGGCTATACTTGACAAAACATTACAAGAGTCTTCTGTTCCCCAAGACATTGATGTCAATCAATTTGAGGCCATGGTGGGATATCTTACCGCTCCCCACCATATAACATTTTCAAACCAAGACTACTCATCATCCAAATCCAATCATAATGATGCCCTTCACATTGAAGTTTTTATCCATAAGCATAAGGTTAGACAAGTGTTAGTAGATGGTGGAGCAGGACTGAAAATATGCTCCTTAGGCTTTTCTGATGCTTGTGTAGATGCTACAAAGAGCATTGTTATCAAGGCATATGATGATGAAGAATGTTCCTCTTGGGGTGCAATTACACTTCCAATTCGTATCAGACCAGTCATTGTGGACACCACTTGTCAAGTCCTAGATCTAGAACTTCCATACAATATTTTACTTGGTCGACCTTGGATTCACGCCTTGAAAGTTGTCCCTTCCATGTATCACCAGTGTTTAAAGTTTCCCTTTGAAGGAACTGAGATTACCATATATGGAGACCCTGACCCATTTCAATATTGTACCAATTTGAAAGGTATCTCGGAGCACCAAGTGCCTATCAATAGCGAAGCTTTGAAATCTTCATCCTCTGAATTCCTTGACCCATCAACACTTGCAAAGCCTCCCACATCCACATCCACTGCCACAACATCCACTTCTGCTTCTTCGGCAACCATGACCACCTCCATGACATCTACCACTTCATCCATCACCCCAAGCATCAACGCAAGTATTAATATCTAGGACCAAGGGTGTGGAGAGTATAAGCTGAATATGGCCTATTGCATAACGAGGATACCCAAGTCTCCCCAGGTCTACAACAAGCCTTGCTTCATGTTAGAGTCAAAAGAAATTTTTCAGAGTCCCTCCAAAAATAGTATTCATAAAGTGGGGTGAAATGAGTCAAGAGGACACTGACAACATGCTATCTTGGATTTATAGAGAACCAGAGGATCCAACTCCCTTGCCAGTAAAAATGTATGGTAAAGGATATGACATGATAAAGGCAAAAGGCTATGATGGAATTAGTGGCCTCGGCAAGCACAAGATAGGAAGGCGAGAACCTCTAGCACCTAAAGGAAGACCTAAATGTCTTGGGTTAGGGTTAGGACCACAAGAATCTGGCGATCATAGTACCAATGTACTTTCTAGAGAGATAGTAAATGCTTTAGACTGTGTCAAGACAATTGAAGATCCCCTTTCTGAAATTGACTCCCATGAATGGGAATTTAGCTCCCAACTATCCCTAAGTGACTGTTACCTTGATGACTTGTTCCTTGAACCTGGAGAGCCTACATTTGAAGAGAGATTTTGGAAAATGTTCAAAATTGACACGACACCAAACAACACCCAATCTAGATCCTCTTCTACTCCCATTGACCATAATCCTGACATACTCGTCTACCCTGTTGAACCTAATGACCATCATTCAGATTCATTTGAATTGCCACATGACACTACTGACCAAGACTCCACTCCCTTTGTTCCTTACTTTGTTGATGAGTGTGAATCAAGCAAGGTAGAGTACTAGATAGAATCTGATATAGAGCCCAATGATGACAATTTTATCTTTAACCTCTCTGAATACGTTGGCATGCTTTTTGCGTCCTACCCACCATTCACCAATACTGATGATGGCATTTCCTTAGTCTACCAGCAACTAATTGATTGGGATCAACAAGGCCTGCCAGTTATGGACATATTTCAAAATGATGAGGCCATTGCAGAATTCATGGGACTACGTGAGGGTATACCAAGTGGAGACCACAAGGCTAGATTTTCCATTGACCTAGATTGTATCGCTTACTTTGGGGAGACTGCTCCATCTTCTAGTCGCAAAATGAAAAATAAAAATAAAGCAAAAAATGACATCTTTAGGTGAAAACCGCAAGGCACCTTTTGACGATAAAGAAGTAAAAATAAAGGACATGCCTAAGGATGGAGAATTGGACTTTCTCCCTGTAACTCAAGAAAAATTGGCCATGCTCATAGAGGACACTATGGAAGTAAACATATCTACAACAAAAGATCCTAAGATGGTCCTCTTTGCGGCATCTTTGACAGAGGAAGAGAAACCTGAGTTCCACAAATTATTTTCAGAGCGTAAGGTCAACTTTGCATGGTCTTATGCTGATATGCCTGGGTTGGATCCAGAACTTGTCTTGCACCATTTTCCATTATTTCCAAATGCCAAGCCAGTAAAATAGAAGCTGCGAAAGATGCACCCACAGATCGCCTTGTTAGTCAAAGTAGAACTTAAGAAATTGTTAGATGTAGGATTCATATGGTCCATAGACTATGCTGAATGGATATCAAATCTTGTACCAATCACAAAGCCAAATGTTCAAATCTGAATCTGCACATATTTCTGGGACCTGAATAAAGCATGTCCAAAGGATGACTTTCCCTTGCCAAACATTGACATTATAGTGGACCTTACAGCAGGATATGAGATGTTGTCCCTCATGGACGGTTTTTTCGGTTATAATCAGATTTGTATTACCCCTGAAGATCAACACAAAACAACATTCACATGTCCTTGGGGCACATACTGTTGGAACGTCATGCCTTTTGGTCTTAAGAATGCAGGTGCCATGTACCAGAGAGCCATGACAACCATATTCCATGACATGATGCATAATATAATGAAAGATTATGTAGATGACCTTTTGGCAAAATCTTTGACATGAAAAGACCACTTGAGGGTGTTAGACAAAATTTTCAAGAGACTGGAAGAATACAAGGTCCGCTTGAATCCAAAGAAATGTGTCTTTGGCATAACATCAGGCAAACTTTTGGGGTACATTGTTTCTCGTAGAGGCATTTAGGTCGATCCTGCCAAGGTGAAAGCCATATTAGACATGCCTCCTCCAAAAGGGATAAGTGAACTCAAGAAATTGCAAGGCAGGTTACAATCCATCTAATGCTTCATAGCACAATTGGTAGACAAGTGCCACCCATTTCAATATCTTTTGCCCAAAATTATCCCTTTTGTGTGGACAGATAAATGTCAGGAGGCCTTCCAACAAATAAAAGAATATCTATTGTCACCACCTGTTTTAATGCCACCTATATACCTTGGAATTTATCCTACTCTAAATGTGCAAAACAACTTAAAAATGCAAATGATAAAATACCCAAGGACACCTCAAGATTAGCCAAAGGAGTGATAAAACAAGAAGGAAATGGATAAAACGAAATAGAAACAATTTCACCTTTCTTGCTGTTGATGTCTCCTTGATTGGCCCTTGCTTGGAATGATTTGTGTGCTCCTTAGATGATTGATTGAGTGACTAAATGCAAGATTAGATGTGCAAAATGACTAAATAAGATGGCTAAATGATGGCAAAGGATTGAGGATGCAAATTGGTAGCATGTAGTTATGAAAATCTAAAAGTGTTCTTTCAAATGCAAATTGGCAGCATAAGGGTGCTCCAAATGAAAGTGTTGAAAATGCCCTTGAAGAGGGGGTATTTATAGTAGAATTTGAATTCTCTAGAGAATTCAACGGTCAAGATTGATCCAACAAGGTCAAGATGAAGGGCTATGGTGGGTTGAGAACCCACAAGCCCTCACATCTTGACATGTGGAGGGTGAAGTGGCCAAGGGGATATGAGATGGAGGTGAGGTGTCAAAAAGGTACATGAGGTGGAGGAAGGACAAGCACCTTGGGGAGTGAGGAGATTTCCTCAAAAAGGGATTCCTTATCCCCAAGTGGGAGTGAAAGGGACATTTGAGGAATTTTGGAATTCCTCAAAAATCTACATGGAAAAGGAAAGGTGGTTGGGGATATAAATGTGAATTAATTCACATTCCTACGAGGATCTAGAGGATAAAAGATGGGCTCCAAAAAGGTGGGACTTGGTCACATGTGGAGATTGTGACAAGTCCAAGGTTCTAGAAGCCTTGGAAGGATGGAATGTGAATTAAAAATTCACATATAAAGAAGGGGAATCTAAGATAGAATAAAAAGGAATTAAAAATTCCTTGGGGAATGGGGAGAGTTGACCAAGGTACTGATTAAGATTAATTAATCAGTAATTAGAAGATAATTAGGGGTTAATTAGGATTAAAAGCCAACTTGCAAAAGTTGGAGGATGTGACACATCCTAATCAAGGATTGGGCATGTGCACATCCTTAATGAAAGAGATTAGGAAATGGATTAGGATTAGATGAAAATGACATGTGAGGAATTAAATAAATGTAATATTTATTTAATTTATTTGATGAAAAAAGGATTAAGGAGGGTAAGGTATTTAATTATTAATTAAATACTTTAGGGATTTGGCAGAATTAAAGATATTAATTAAATAATAGTAATATTACTTAATTAACTCGGATAAGAGGATGCTTAGACGAAAAGTGATAAATTTGGATAAATTAAGTGTCCAAATTTGGATGTCTACATTTTTCCCCTCTTTGAGATGGTGCTACGAAGTAGCATCATTTCAAAGAATATTAAAATATAGAACCCTGAAGGAGTTGGTTAGATTGGAAAAGATGCCCCAGTCATCAAAGGGATGACTAGGAAGGAAGACGATTGGGGTGAAGATGAAGAGTAGGGATCGAGGATGCCCCCTCGAGAGGACATGCAGGTTGAAGAGAACACGTGTGTGCTCTCGAAATAGATGATGTGATGCAAGGGGAGATGAGGAAGATGATGCAAGGTGACGGGTAAGAGAGTAAGGGAGATGGAGATGGATGAAGCACAAATGGATTTCAAAAGGTGATGTTGCCCTAGTCAAGGTACAAGAAAAAATGTGTTGATGATGGATGGAGTGTTGTCAATGAGGGAATGAAGGATCTTGAAACAACATGAGGATAGGGAAGGATACATCCCACTGAGTGGTATTGATGAGGGAAGGATACATCCCAAAACACCACTAAAGGATAGGAAAGAATACCTCCCGATGATGATGATGAAAGTGTTGTTGATGAGGGAAGGATACATCCCAAAACAACACCATAGGGATAGGGAGGAATACTAATAGATGATGATGAAAGTGTTGTTGATGAGGGAAGGATACATCCCAAAACAACACCAAAGGGATAGGGAAGGATACTAATGATGATGATGGGTCAAGGCTAGTAACGAGACTGGGGACAAGACCAAGGATTTGATTAGGTGATTTGTACGAGATTGAACAGATGAGGAGAAGATTGATATGTGAGATGGAGAGAAGGATCTTAATATTTGGTTCGATATCCAAAGATTTGGACGACAGATGAACTAAAGCTCAGATTAGGGGTTTGGTTAAGCTCAGGTTGGGATAAGATTAAGGCTTAGATTAGGATTGGTTTGAAGACTAGAATTATTGAAGGATATGATTGGATTGATTCTACACCGAGTTCCGGGGTTTAAAGGGCGTAAAGTGTTGACAATCAAATTTTTCCCGATTTGGCAATTTTCAAAAATTGTCAAATTTTGTCATTTTAGGAAACCTCATGGATAGACTTTTGGGAGTCCAAATTTTTTTCAAGAAATACCCAATATTGAGATAGGATGAATTGCCAACTAACATCCCAAATTCGAGATATGCATTTCGAGTTATGAGAGCAATTTTTTTAAATGCTGGAAAAAAACACTAAATTGGGATTTTGAGGGTCAAGATGAAAGTTTGAGGCCCCAAAAATGGGTCAAAATGGGTTCCAACAATTTTTGAAGACACTAGTTGGAAATCCACTTGTTATCTCATAACGCAACCACCCGTCAAATTTTAATTCAAATGGACACCCGAGTCAAAAGTTATGGCCTCCAGAAGTTTCGGTGTAAAAATCAAAAATCAATTTTGAAAATTTCAAGACATGGGTTTTGTTCATTAGGAAAAATAAGAAAATGGGTCGGAGTTGGTTTGGAAAAAAAAATCAAAATGTAGCAGGAAATTGGGGGGGAAAAAGTTGGGGCGGGGCGGTTCCGCCCCAGCAGGGGGTGGAGTCGCCCCACTGCGGCCGGGGTGGAGCCGCCCCACTGTGGCAGGGGGCGGAGCCGCCCCACTGTGACCGGGGCAGAGCCGCCCCACTGCGATCGGGGCAGAGCCGACCTGGCCGGGGGGCGGAATTGGTGAAGAAGGATGAAAGGATGGAGGATAAATGCAAGATGATGAAATAGAAAATGAAATGCAATCCTAATGCAATTTGCCATCTTCAGAGCACTATTTTTTGCTATAGCATAAGACACAAGATGCCAGGGTATGAAGAACCAAGGCGAATTAGTGTCTAATGCATAAAACAAACACAATAGACAAAAAGGCTATCCTAACACCCCAAAGTCACAATGACCTTGGTCGGGCCAGGTATTGAGATAACCATAAGCACAAAAGGATGCCCCAGCATAACACAAGACCTCAGGGATCTTGGTGGGTACTACGTGGGACAACCAAGAAGACACAATCGAGCAAAAGATCAAGATATGCCCCTATGTTAACTAGTCAAAACACACCATAATATGATAGATTATGGCGGCTTTGACAAGTGATGATAGGGAGCTCAAATGATAAACAAAATCTAAAAGTATCAAAATATCATAATCAATTTCAAATGTCATTTGCCATAGGATCAAGGGATGGATGGGATTGATGAGATCTGTTATGAAGGATGCATCCTATTGAGACCGAAGATGATGGATACTAAACTAAAAGATCGTTATGACGTGGGATGTTCAAAATCGATTGGATCTCATGATACAAGTGGATCTCATTTGTGAAGAACTGGCTAGATAAGGGCATAGCTTGATGGCACGACACAAGGAAGACAAGACATGGGACTGACACACCCTAAGGACCTAGGGGCTCTGGGGCTGATCAAAGATTAGCCTTGCCTACGTGAAAGCGCAGAGCCCTCGTAGTTTGGTAAAAGGCGGACGACTGACCATGGATAAAAGAGGATGAATGATGATGATGATGACAGATGACAAGGAACAGAGAGACAAAAGCCAAGACTAATGATAGACGAGATAGGAGTGGACGGAGAAAGCAGAAAGACTGACGCTAGATGATAGAGGAGTAGATGAACAAAGCAGAATGACTGATAATAGATGATAGAAGAGCAAAGTGGACAATGAAGACCGATGATGGAACCCCGGGGGCGGATCAAATGATCGACCTTGCCTACGTGAAAGCGCAGGGGCAACGTAGTTCGACAAAACCAAAGGAGAACAATGGATAAAGGATGATGGATGATGGATGATGATAGGATAAGTGGAGGATGAGGATAGGATGAGTGGATAAAAAGATGGGACCAATACGATGAGATAGGATAGACCTGTTGGATTGAATTGGAGGATGGTGGTGATCACAAAGCTCATGAATGGGATAGTTATCCAAATCATTAAAATGACTTGAGAGGATGATATGATAGATAGATGAGTGATGAAAAGTGATAGGGGATTGGAAAGATGTGCAAGAGAAGCAGAAGTGATGACGATTAGATAAATGGCATTGGGTTGCATGGAGGGAGGCCTATAGCCAGATACCAATGATAAGGGATTGTGAGATGGGATGAGGATAAAGATGAAAGAATGGATAGAGATATAGGGATGGGGGATGGAAGGGGTTGTTTGGAGGGATGGAAATATAAGGATTGGGAGATGAAGATAAGGATGGGGAGATGGAAGGTATGCTATGATATATGGATAGGGACAGAAGGATTGCGAGATGAAAGGGATGCTAGGATAGATGATATTTCCAAGGACTATGTCACAAAGGAAGCATATGCCCCCACTCTAGATATGTCATATATGAGGAGGCATGAGGGATGGAAGACAAAGGGAGGGGAAGACAAAGGAGATAACTAGATGAGGATAGGATGGGTGACTAAGGAATATGATAGAGCATGGATGAAGAAAATGTATGCCAATGGGTGTCCAAAGCATGCATAGATAAGTGCCCCTATTTTGATCAAGATCACAAGAAGGATGGAGGGATGGGAGATCAATGGGATATGATGGTAGGATGCGGAAGATAGGTGGGATGGGGGGATTCATGAAGAGGATGGATAACAAGAAGACGGGTGCATAGCTGGAAGCATAGGGGATGGAGGGAATGCATATCAAGAAGTTGCCCCCAAGTGCAAATGGGGATTTACGCATGACACTTGTTTGCTAGGTTTTCATCATGATACTTATCCAAAGCGCTTGTTTGCCAAGTTTTCACCATTGGATGGATTATTTCTCTTTACTATTTTTTTTTTTTTGACTTTTGGGATGTTTAACATTTTGGATGTCATGCAGAAGGAGATGGGTAAGGATAAGGAAGTGGATAAGCAGATTTAGAAGACATGTGATAAGGATCAAGGTGTTAAGAGCCCATGTTTGAAGTGACAGTTGGATGTTGGTACAACTTTATTAGGATAAGTGGATTATGCATGAGGATGAATTAGAGGGATTTGATGGGGTTGATACATGGGATAGTGGATGGGATGTTGGAAAGGGTATGGATAGAATGATGGGGTGGAGATGTGATGGGGAGATGTGTTCAGGATCAACATTGGCACATGTGGTGGTGGATGTGAAAAGATAATAAGATTAAGGGATGGAGAATGTGGGGATAATGGAGGAGATGGAATGGTGAATTTCGGGACATAAGGACCCAAAACAGACTTAGGAGATGAAAGGGGTGTATGATTAACTTTTGGATTAGTGACTTTGGATGTTTTTACAGATTTTTCATGTGATGGCATTGCATCTTTTTTCTTTGGGATCCACATGGTTTTGATCTTTGCTTTGGTGGGCCTTTGTGGCCTACAGATTTGATTTGGATTTTGGATTTGATTTTGCTTTGCTTTAACATGTCTTTTATAGGGGACATGGGAAGCTTTTGATTCATGTGGATGTTTAGATTGATGCATTTTTTCTTTAACAACCAAAGTGCTTTTAGGAGCAATGGGATGGGTGTGAGAAGATGGATGATGTGGAGTGATGGGGGTAGGAGTATGGGGATTCTGTGTAGATGGAGGATATTTAGGTATGTGTCTTTGTCGATCCTGATTAGGATGTTTATGATGGATGAGATGGATAGGTGATGAATGGATGAAATGATGGATAGGACGAGATGGAGGAGGTGATTTTGGGACATAGGGGCCCAAAATAGATGTAGGACCTAGAGGAAACATGGGCATAGTAGATGGAGGATTGGAGATGGTAGATGGAGGGATGTAAGGACCCAAAATGGATGGAGCAGATGAAGGAGGAAGATGGACGATTGTTTTGAGGTGATATGATAGAGGAGGAGGGATGGCCACATATGATCTAGTGGGGTGATGGGAAGAGCCGATATTTCTTTTGGAAAAGGCTCGTTGAGGACGTCTAGAGGTTGTACCAACATTTTTAGATTGTGAGTCATGAGTAGTGCATCCAAGACCTTGCAGATACAAATGTTCTTTAACTTGGATGGGCTCTATAATACCTTGCTCATGAAGGCCTAAACCTTTTCCTTGATAGTTCATTCTCTTGAGCATTCTATCTAGGACAGGATTTTTGTTATTCTTGAAGAATGATGCGAGTTCATTATTAGGTGGAAGAGGAGGGTTGGTGTATATGCTTTGTTTTTCTTTTGCGAGGAGTCCACCATGGAGGAATGTGAGAGGACCAAGGGGATATGCAAGCGGTGTGGGGATAGCATTTTTAGGCGATGATGGGGGATCATGAGAAGGAGATGATGGGATAGCAACATCAAGAGAGGGGGTAGGGGCCATGATAGGATCTGGATTTGTGATAGTAGGCTCATACGATGGAGATGGAGCAGTGGAAGCAAGGGGATCATGGGATGGAATGGATGGGGGACTATGATCTTGAGATGGACTAGATGGGATGGCAGGATCTTGATCTGGAGAAGGGGATATGCTGGCATGCTTTGGATTAGACTCTTGGCATGACTCATCGTGTGTGGGAGGCATGGTAACGGAGTCTTGTTGGGACTCTTCAAGTGGGGAAGATGGGGGGATGGAAGATTCATGAGGTTCATTGGAATGGGTTTTGGTACTACTAGGAGTGGGAGGAGTGGATTGGATTTGGGTGGATCTAGGAGTAGAGGGAGTGGATTGGAATTGGGTGTCTTCGATGGATTCAATGGTTCTTGGAGTAGGAGGTGGGGGTTCAATAGATTTAGTGGGTTCAATGGTTTCAATGGTTTGAGCAGTACTAGGGGTGGTAACATCAATAATAGGTGTGGTATGGAGAAGGGTCTCATCACTAGTGGTCATGGATGATGGATCTAGATGGCATGGTTTCATGACTTCAAGATGTGGAGTTGGGGATGGCTTCTTTGTAATGAGTCCTTGGAGAACTTCTGAAATGAGAGACTTGCATATGGCTGGCTTGGCTAGGGTGGTAGAAATGGATGAGGGATTATGGATTGGTGGACTAGGGTTAGATGGAGGAATGGGATTGAATGTAAGACTATGGAATTAGGATTGGATGGAGGACTAGGAGTAGATGGATGAATGGGATTGGATGGAGGACTAGGAGTAAATGGAGGACTAGGATTGGATGGAGGACTAGGAGTAGATGGAGGACTAGGATTGGATGGAGGGTTAAGGTAATGATATTGGAGTGGTGAATTAAGATAGGGGGACATGGATTGTAGATTAGGACAAGAGGATATAGGTGGTGTAGTGGGACAAGAGGATGTGGGGGATGGATTATAATAAAGGTATTGGGATGGTGGATTATGATTAGGATATGTGGGTGTAGGATTAAGGTAAAAGGGTGTGGATGTAAGATTAGTATGGACAGATTGGGAAAAAGAATTACGATAGGGGGACATGGATGGGGAATTGTAATAGGAATATTGTGATGGAAGATGAGGATAAGAGGATGTAGATGTGGTATAAGAGGGTGATGTAGATGAAGGACATGACAAATATGGGGATGAAGAAGATATTAGATATCCATTGTCAAAGGTGGCATAAGGAGCATGATTAGGCATGGATGAAGACATAGGGGGATAACTGGAAGGGGTGATTGGATTGTGGAAAGTGGGTGGAGAAAGCTTACTAGAGATGATAGTGTCAAGGGGATCTATGTCGTATACCTCTTGATCGACAAGACTTTCGTTATCATCGTCAACGTAATTAGGGCTTCCCTTGACTACTATTGATGGAGGATGAGGATTCATGATGATGATGGATAAAATATTTTGGATGGGAATAGATTAAAGCTTAAATCAAGATTTTGGTCAAGCTCAGATCAAGATTGGACAAAAGCTCAGATTAGGATGATTGGATGGGATTGCTTTTGATTTTGGTGGGATTCAGTAGATGGATGATTGGATCGGGTAGATGATTTGATGAATTTGATTAAAGTACTAGATCAATTTGATTGGATAAGATTAAATGATTAGGTGATGTTGATTGGATAATTGTGATTAGATGAAGATAATTATATGTATCTGATTAGAGGAATGGATTGGTTTGATTAGATAGGAAGAAACAAAAGGTACCACTAGATAGAGCTTGAAAAATTGAGCAATTTTGGTTTTTGAACGAAGTTGATTTGATGTACAGTTCATAAATGATGGCCCTGGGAAGTTAAAGGGGCGTAGTCAGTATTCTACAGCAAATCAGGGGCATAGACAGCAAAATTAGGGGCGTAGACAGCAAAATCAGGGGCATAGATAGCTTTCTGCAGTAAATCAGGGGTGCTGCCACCTTTCTGCAGTAAAAGCAGGGGCGCTACCGCCTTTCTGCAGTAAAAGCAGGGGGCACTGCCGCCTTTCTACAGTAAGACAAAGTTTGGTTTTGATGGCAATGACTATGGCAAAGACGTAAAATGATAAAGTAAGGCCAAAGTATCAAAAAAATTGACATATTTTTCACAAGAAAAAAAACACTTCAAGCAAGCACAATCTTATGATTAATATTAAGGGCATGGCAAGGCAAAGTCTTAATCTAGGATGCACAAGGCTTCTAGAGAATCCTCGATATACTCTCAGTACGTGAGGCACAACTGTGAACACTAGTCTGTCACAAGCGTGAGTCGAGAACCCCAGCGAGATACTGAAAGACTCGGACCAACTCTTCACATCTATCTAGGTATCACCCTAGCTTCAACGCTCCGCCAATTACAATGCAACTGGATTGAGGTACAATTTTCGTTCTCCCCCCTTTTATATACCCTGCCGGTATGCGTGGTTGGAATCGTCCCTTGGGGTGATGAAATCCCCAAGTAGGTCACACTAAAAAGAAGACACTAACTGTTTCCAACTACTCCCCAGGCTCACACGAAGTGCAAGGGGAAAGCGAAAATGAATTAATGCCCCCTTGGGTGACACAATAACAAATAATCACAGCAAGCAATGAAGTTTAATCCCCCTAATTAGACTATGTTCAAAAATAGCAAAGATAATTTTTTGAAAATCTGTTCAAGTAGATGACCCTGCAAACAAATGTTAGTTGTCTTCTTCTTTGTCCTTGGTCAAATTACGCCACAATATGTTGCAAAACGTTAGCAAAAAAAAAACCAATATCCTTGCCAAAATAGTGTTAGAGGGTTACTCCTTGAAAATAGCAAAAAATGGAAGCAAAAATGAAGCTAAAATGGCTATTTTACCTTCCAAACTGTGTTGTTTTGGAGCGCTGCTGCCTTTCTGCAGTGAAATCAGGGCGCTGCCGCCTTTCTACGGTAAGGCAGAGGGCACTGCCGCCTTTCTGCAGCAAAATGGGGGCGCTACCGCCTTTCTGCGGTAAAGCAGAGGGCGCTGCCGCCTTTTTGCAATGAACAAAAGGGCACTGCCACCTTTCTACAACAAACTTTGTCAAATTTTAAAGAAAAAAAGTTAGTTGTGCCCCTCCCACTGCAAGAAGAATGTTAGAAAATCCCTCTAAATATATCCCTAAAGACAACAAACGTGTTAGAAGAAAAAACTTTTAAATACGGGGCGCTACTGCCTTTCTGTAGTGGCCAAGAGGGTGCTGCCGCCTTTCTGCAATAAAATGGGGGCGTTGCCGCCTTTCTGCGGTAAAGCAGAGGGTGTTGCCGCCTTTCTGCGAGTTTTCCCTGTAAAATTCTTAACCAAAAGGGGAGGTTAAATGCAAGACTCATTTGTGGGTCCCACCGGGCATGCCAGAAATGTGAACCTTGGAATTTATCCTACTCTAAATGTGCAAAACAACTTAAAAATGCAAATGATAAAATACCCAAGGACACCTCAAGATTAGCCAAAGGAGTGATAAAACAAGAAGGAAATGGATAAAATGAAATAGAAACAATTTCACCTTCCTTGTTGTTGATGTCTCCTTGATTGACCCTTGCTTGGAATGATTTGTGTGCTCCTTAGATGATTGCTTGAGTGACTAAATGCAAGATTAGATTGCAAAATGACTAAATGAGATGGCTAAATGATGGAAAAGGATTGAGGATGCAAATTGGCAACATATAGTTATGAAAATCGAAAAGTGTTCTCTCAAATGCAAATTGGCAGCATAAGGGTGCTCCAAATGAAAGTGTTGAAAATGCCCTTGAAGAGGGGGTATTTATAGTAGAATTTGAATTCTCTAGAGAATTCAACGGTCAAGATTGATCCAACAAGGTCAAGATGAAGGGCTATAGTGGGTTGAGAACCCACAAGCCCTCACATCTTGACATGTGGAGGGTGAAGTGGCCAAGGGGATATGAGATGGAGGTGAGGTGTCAAAAAGGTACATGAGGTGGAGGAAAGACAAACACCTTGGGGAGTGAGGAGATTTCCTCAAAAAGGGTTTCCTTATCCCCAAGTGGGAGTGAAAGGGACATTTGAGGAATTTTGGAATTCCTTAAAAATCTACATGGAAAAGGAAAGGTGGTTGGGGATATAAATGTGAATTAAATTCACATTCCTAGGAGGATCTAGAGGATAAAAGGTGGGCTCCAAAAAAATGGGACTTGGTCACATGTGGAGATTGTGACAAGTCCAAGGTTCTGAATTAGGATGGAATCGATTAAGATAAGATAGAATTAATTAATGAGAAGAGTAAATTTAGTTGGTGAAAAGCCAACTTGCAAAAGTTGGAGGATGTGACACATCCTAATCAAGGATTAGGCATGTGCACATCCTTAATGAAGAGATTAGGAAATAGATTAGGATTATATGAAAATGACATGTGAGGAATTAAATAAATGTAATATTTATTTAATTTATTTGATGAAAAGAGGATTAAGGAGGGTAAAGTATTTAATTATTAATTAAATACTTTAGGGATTTGGCAGAATTAAAGATATTAATTAAATAATAGTAATATTACTTAATTAACTCGGATAAGAGGATGCTTAGATGAAAAGTGATAAATTTGGATAAATTAAGTGTCCAAATTTGGATGTCTACACCACCAATTGAAGGCAAACCTTTGATTCTATACATTTTTGCAACAACTTCAACACTGGGGGCATTACTGGCACAAAACGACCATAAAGAAAAGGAAAGGACCATATACTACATCAGTAGGACACTGGTTGGATATGAGCTAAATTACACAACCATCGAACGTGCTTGCCTAGCAGTTGTCTTTGCTGCTCAAAAATTAAGACACTACATGCTGAATCACTAGACACACTTAGTGGCAAAGATTGATCCCCTAAAATATCTCCTAAGTCGCGCAACATTGACAGGTCACCTGGAAAAATGGGTAATGATCTTGAGTGAGTATGATATTTAGTATGTTGAAAGAAAGGCGATAAAGGGACAAGTGATAGCAAACCAACTAGCAGATGCACCTATACAGGGTGATCATCCACTAGTAGCAAACTTTCCAAATGATTCAATATTACATACAGAACCTAAGTCACCTTAGAGGCTGTATTTTGATGGATCTCATACTAATCATGGCTCGGGGGCAGAAATATTGTTTATCACCCCTCAAGGAGACTCCATTCCTAAGTCCTTCCGCATTGCTTTTCCATGTACAAATAATGTGGCAGAATATGAGGCACTTGTCACAAGACTCAGAATGGCCATCAAATGGAAAATTAGAACACTTCATGTCTATGGCGATTCTCAATTGGTCATTAACCAAGTCAATGATAACTATGACACTAAGGATGAGAAATTAATGTCTTACAAATGAATGGTTGATAACTTTCAAACATATTTTCACATGGTGACTTTTGAGCAAGTTCCAAGAACAAAAAATAAGGTAGTAGACACAATGGCCACAATTGGCTCTCTTCTAGACATTCCTAGTAATGCGCCTCAATTTGAATTCTTGGTAGAACAACTTTTGGTTCTTGCATATGACATACCAGAATCAGAGATGGTTTGCGAGCTTATTGGTCCCAATTCTCCATGGTATCAAGACATTTATGACTACCTCAAGTCCCAAACCCTTCCCCCCAACTTATCGAATAACCAACAAAAGTCGTTTATCCGAAAATCCACCAAATACACCATCCTCAGTGATACCCTTTACCATCGTAGCTTTGCTAACTCCCTTCTTCGATGTCTTGACACTGACGAAGCACAAACGACCTTGCGAGAGGTACATGGGGGTATATGCGGATCCCATTCAAGTGGTCCTACTTTAGCCAAAAAGATAATGAGACTTGTGTATTACTGGCCAACCATTGAGAAAGATGCACTTGAATTTGTCAGAATGTGTCGCCAATGTTAGATACACAGTGACTTGATTCATGCATCAGCATAGGAGCTTTGGCCGATTACTTCTCCTTGGCCCTTTGCACAATGGGGACTCGACCTCGTGGGCAAGATCCATCCTACCTCATCCAATGGCCAAAAATTCATCATTCCCGCCACTAAGTACTTTACTAAGTGGATCGAAGCCATCCCGCTCACTTACATTACCGACAAACAAATTTCCAAGTTTATCCTCAACTATATCATCTGTCAATATTGTATTCCACAATCCATCATCACAGATAATGGTCGTCCCTTCAAAAATTAGGATTTCTATGAACTTTGTGAATGCTTCCATATCCGACACCACTTCTCCACGCCTTACTACCCACAAGGAAATAGTCAAGCTGAGGCGTCTAATAAAATTATCATCAAACTTCTTAAGAAGACTGTCAACGATGCTGGTTGTGACTGGCACATACAACTCAATCTTGCTTTGTGGGCATATCTCACTAGCATCCGTACTCCCACTGGAGCCACTCCATTCACCCTCGTCTTTGGAGCCGAAGCCATCTTGCCCATAGAGGTCAAAATTCCATCCCTACGAGTCTCTATGAAAGGTCTAATCATTGATGAAGAATATCGACAGTCATGACTGCATGAATTAGAAATGCTAGACGAATGTAGACATAATGCCTTGAACCACTTACAGGCATATCAAAATTGTCTTTGCAGAAGCTACAACAAAAGAGTGATGACTCAAAAATTTGACATTGGTGACCTGGTTCTCATGCAGAATCCTAAGAATCAATCTGATAGAGAAAAACTAGGCAAGTTTGAGCCCAATTGGTTGGGTCCATACATCATCACTGCATCATTTGGTTCTGGTGCATATCAGTTGGCTACTCCAGATGGTGAACAATTGACAGAGCCAATCAACAGTCTGCATTTATGCAAGTTCTTTACATAACATCAAAAAGTCTGGTCGACAACCATTAAAAATACAAAAAAAATGAAAAATATAAAAATATCGTCACTTGGATGAAAACCTGGCAAACAGGCATCCCGGTGACACCAAAAAAATGAAAAAAATTGACAAACATAAAAGAGCAATAATTCATCCAATAGTGAAAACCTGGTAAACAGGCGCTTTGGATAAGTACCATGGTGAAAACCTGGCAAACAAGTGCCATGTGTAGTCAGTCATTGCTTTGACATCTACTGTCACTCTATCTACCTTAGTCCATAATAAACATCCATTTTTTTGACATTCTTTACAATGTTTCACCTTGACATCATGACGTTTCTTTCCATGGTTGACAGTGATTGACATCGAAGTCTTATGCACCACCTGTCGTCCATACCGGTCATGTCCTTTCCATCAACTTGACTAGGGGCAATATTTTATCATGAGACTGCAGTGGGTATCACACATGGTCTTGACAATTGAAAAAGTCCTAGAAAAATCATAAAAATTCCTAAAAAAAATTAAAAAAATCCTAAAAATCATTAAAAGTCCTAAAAAAATCATAAAAATCATAAAAGGTCCTGAAAAAATCCTAAAAATCCTAAAAAGTCCTGAAAAAAGACCTAAAAATTGAAAAATGTCCTGAAGAAAGCACAAAAACATCCAAATAACATCAATTTTTTTCTTTTCCAAAAATAGAGTCAATGACGGTGAAATCAGTCAAGTCAGTTATACTATTCTATCTTTTGTCAATCGAACTACGAGGTCTCTGAGTGCATGACGTAGGAAAGGCCATCTGTCGATGAGCCCCCGAGGCCACTTAGGTCAGTCCTTTAGGGTTTGTCATTTTGGTCACATAAGTTAGACATAGTCACATTCAGAAACAAGACAATCATTTGAACATCAACATTCAAATCGTGAACCAATAGACAACATAGTCCAATCAAGTCAAACATCAGTCAAATTGCCAAAAACACAATGTCAACCTAGTCACTTTATGGTCCCCTTCAAGATGTGTCCTTCTTGGAATTAGACCCTGTCAAAACGTCATTTGCCTTTTTAGGATGTGTCTTTCCTAATGACAGGCTTCGTTACATAGTCAGTGGCCTTTTTCAGGATGTGTCCTTCCTGACGATAGGCTTCATCACATAGTCATTGGCCTTTTCAAGATGTGTCCTTCCTGACGATAGGCTTCATCACATAGTCAGTGGCCTTTTTCAAGATGTGTCCTTCTTGACGATAGGATTCATCACGTAGTCATTGGCATTTTTACGATGTGTCCTTCCTGACGATAGGTATTGTCAAATCATCAATACTGTTAGACTATCAAATCATCAAATTGTCACACAATCAACCTTCGACACACAAATCTTGGCAAACATATTGAATGGTTGTTGATTTTGCTAGTCTATTTTGTTTTATCTTTTTCTTGTTTTATCTCTTGGTCATGTTACTAGCTACCTCGAGGATGTCCCATGAAGGATTTAGAGGTGCAATGATGTCTCATGGCCTAATTTTCCTTGATTTTTGTCTTTGGTGTGTCTTGACAAAAAGACTAGGGCAACTTGGCCTTTAGTATGAGTCAAGACATTCCTTGTCTGTGGCTGTCTATTTTTCACAAGTGGACGACCTTGCACACCTTGGTCTATGTCATATCATGGTGTTTGTTGTCCATTTGTCACATTTTACTACCCAATGATGATTATGCAATGCCTATGATGTTATTTGGAAAAATATTGAAGTATTCCTTTTTCATCCTCACATCCATGATTTCCATGCTAACATTTCTTGTATTCCTTCATCCTCTAGTCCTCTCATCCATTTCAAGAGAACATTCACGTTCTTTAAACCCACCTGTCCTCTCGAGGGGGCATACCAATACCTTCTCATCATCCTTCCTCTCCTCACTTTCAAACTAGGGCACATTTTTGACTTGTTCTTTGACACAATGTGATAGACTACATTATGTCAAAAAGGGGTAAAATGTAGACACATAAAAATGGCCTCAACTTGTAAACCATATTTTTCTATGATGACCACACTTCTCCCTCACATAATTCAATTATCTAATCATGTCCATTCCTCCATGATTATTTAAATAAATAAATTATATTTATTTATTTAAATGCGTCATTGATCAATCGTTATTTCCTCCATAACATTATCATTTATCCTTGAATCAAATAAACTTATTTATTTATCCCACTTTCCATCCCACCAAATAAATAATTAAAACAATTAAATATTGTCTTTTGTCTCATTCCCATTTATGAATTAAACCATTATTTAATTCACAAGTCAACATTCCTCCATAAATTAAATAATTTCTATTATTCCAACTACCTCTTTTTCTCCACCATTGATTTAATTGTTTTCAATTAAATCTCAACCCTTCATTTCAAGGCTTGCCCTAACTTTGACCTAATGTTGCCATAACCCTAATCCTCCTTATGACATTTATTCTCGCCCTTTGATCTTAGGGCTTCACCAACTTTTAATCCTGGCCATCCATTCTCAATTTGGAATTCTTTAAAAGGCCCTCTTTCAAGTCATTTTGGACACAAAAAAAGTTATATACAACATGCTTGAGAGCTTTTGAGTACTTGAGCATACACATTACTTCAATATTTTGCTTGTCTTAGGCATAGGTTATAGTTGCACTTCAATTATGAGGGCAATTATACAAGTTTTCAGCAAGATGGAGAAGGCCAATGGAGGTCAACCAATGGAAGCTTGAAGACTAGGTGATATTGTTTCATGTTTATTTGCTTCTTGGATAAATGATAATGTTATGGAGGAAATAAGGATTGATCAGTGACACATTTAAATAAATAAATGTAATTTATTTATTTAAATAATCATGGAGGAATGGACATGATTAGATAATTGAATTATGTGAGGGAGAAGTGTGGTCGTCATAAAAAAATATGGTTTACAAGTTGAGGCCATTTTTATGTGTCTACACCTTGTTATAAAACCTGAGATACTTCAAAAAGACCTTCTAGAGAACCATTCACTAGAACTAAATACCTAGGGTAGGATAATTGAAAATCTAGTTTATCAAATTTATATCAAAACAAAAATCCTTTAATACTTTAAAAAGGAACCACAATCTACCTTATCATGGGCCTTTTTGATGTCTAACTTAATTAACATTTGTTTCTTACCATTTTTTTGTGTTGAGTGAACTATTTTTTGAGCAATGATAACCACATCCATTATTGATATGCTTGGGATGAAGCTTGTTTGCTCTTTTCTATAATGTTTGGAAGGAGTTTTTTAGCCTATTAGCCACTGCTTTTTCCATAATTTTGTAGAGTATTTCATAATGATATAGGAAAGTAATCATCCATAGAGATTGCTTGTTCTTTCTTACGAATTAAAGCTATAAAGGCATTGTTTATTTCTTCCAATAGCTTACCCTTCCTTCTTGAGTCTTCTATAACCTCTATTATGTCATTCCCAATGATATCCTGACATTTATGATTAAAATTTTCTAGGAAACCATTTAGACCTGGTGCTTTATTTGGATGTAACTTCCTTGCAACTTCTTTTATTTCTTATTTTGTAAATGACTCCATTAACATCCTATTTTGGTTTTCAATTACCATTTGTGGAATTCTTTCTACTAACTAATTTTGCATTGCCAATTTGAGCCTTCCCAATTGTTCAACAAATTCTTAAAATATTCAACTTTTTTTTTAATGATTTCTGATTATCACTTATTGAGCCATCCACTATTTTTATTGAGCTTATTATGTTTTAATTTCTTTGAAATTTTATGGTATTATGAAATAAATTGGAGTTCCTATCACCATCTTTAAGCCACACTTCCCTTGACTTCTACCTCCAAAATACTTCTTCCTATGTTAACACTTTTGAATATTCTTTTAGTAGTTCTTTCTCTGCTAGATATCTTCCTTGGCCCATCCTTGCTAAAACACTTCTTCATACTCCTATAATTTCTTTTCTATTTCATTTTGTCAAAGATGTTTTTAAAGTGCTCTTTATTCCATTGAATCAACTGCCTCTTACCATAGTTTAATTTGGCAACTACACAATACATTTTTGTGTCGGCTTATGTACCTTCTTCCCACCATTTTGTGACTAAATTTAGAAAATTTAGATCCTTCATCCACATATTCTCAAATTTAAAAGAACATCTTTATGATTTTTATCCCTTTTTATGTTTAATTGGATAGGGAAATGATCTAAGCCTAGAAATGGTATCAAATTGCATTCTAAAGTATAAGAGAGGTTGTTGGTGATAGGACTTATACAATTTTTTTTGGTTCTGGTCATCCATTTCAAAATTTTGAGCATTTTGATGGTCATATGCAAGCTAGGGTTTGTCTATTCCTACATCTAGGGCTCACCATAGGGCTAAAACCCTCTTTAAACCCTAATAGTTCAAATGCCTTAACTGCTTTTTCTATTTTCTCATTGACCTATGCTAAGTGGTTATTAGTTCTTTAAGTTGCAACTTGAACATTGAAGTCATGTGTATACTGGCCCCTAAGTCCTAGTCTTTTTGGTTACTTCTCCTTTTAAAATATTTGTTAAATATTTGCCTGCAAGGTATGAAATATTTTGCTTTAAGTCTAATGTATTAACCCCTAAGTCTGATTAAAATTTATGACTAAAATAATTTGTCAACCTAGTGAATGGCCCAATCCTAAGTCACAACTTGAAGCACGTGTGGTAAAATGTCTTAAGTTAAGCACTACTTGGTCCCACATGGTCATATTCTCATTCCTTATTGGACCCCGCTAGCCTGCATTGGATAAAATATTCAATAAAAAATATGTGTGGTGGTGCGGGAAAGCACCACGTGTCCAGCTTGTATAGTGGTCTATGGTGGGCTTTGGAAAGATTTTTGCAAGCCCCATGATCTACAAGCTCTAAGAGTACCATGTGGCACCATCTTGGTCCTTCCCCACCATTTTGCGAGGGTTCATCTATGAAGACCTTGGCTGACCGCGAGGGTGCTAGAAGATGCCAAGTAGCAAGCTCTCAGCCATCCAATGGAGGATTAAGGTATGCTAAAGAATTTTGCTAAGTATGGAGGCATACAAGGGAGGGATAAAAGGTGTGCATCTTGGACATGTGGTGTCATTTACAAGCCTTCCCTACCATTCCACATGACTTGATCTATCGCCCAATACATGAGTGCAGGGGCATGGGGAGATGACATGTCAGCTATTTTAATGTTTCCAAAGGTGATGGAGCCAAGGTGACATGCAGTGAGCTTGTCTGCATGAAAGAATTTCATTGGCTTGAAACTTTGGTCAAAGACGGTCAAGTTTTCAAACTTGATTGAATCCATCTGAACCATCCAAATGCATAGATCAACCAACAATCAACAACCAATATTCAAAATTGAAGAAATAGGTAGATGTAATTGTTTTAGTTCACATGAGAAAAGAGTAATGGAAAACAAGACACCATTGAACCTGAATTTATTACTTTTTCCATATAAGCTAATTTTAAAGCACATTTATAAATCACCAAAGCATTTTGAAGCATCTAGAGATCAAATTCAATGAAGCTCGAGCTCTCTGTGATTAGAACTAGGGTTTGTGCCATTCATACACCTGTAAGTTACAATTTTCTCAAACCTTGCTCAATTTCTACAAAAATAACATGTAATTACTAGTTTTAGGTTTGAAACTTGCTTTATAAGGTTGTCATAGGGTTTGAAAGTTGTTGCTTGCATCTACTGTATTCGTAATTTTCCCTAGTTTCATCTACAATTGCATCATTACCCTAAAATCACCATAGAAACCCTAGTATTTTTCAAATTGTTATCAAAATGTCACCTCCTAAAGCATAATCCTCTGGTTCCACCCTAAAATGAGTCATCCACTTTGACCTTCTAGCCCAATTTCCTGGTTCAATGAATGATAAGGTCACTAGTAAGATAAAATTACAGGGCCTTGGAGCTGATAAGGGTTTGGTTGATATGTATTATGGGGTTGGGGATGTTGAGATGAAATTTTTTGGCTGGGAGCTTTTCAAGTATTGGTACAGGAAGAGGAATGCCTCGATCCCAAGCTACAATTGCTAGAATTTAGATCTAGGAAAATTGGCAATCCCAAATCTGTACCTAGATATTGATATGCTCAAAGCAATTGCTACCGATTATGATGAAAACTTTAGACTTGTAAGGACACATAAGGGGCTTGAAATGGAAAAACTAGATAGACAGTCAATAGTTTATGTCTTTAAGTTAAAACCTAATGCCAATAAACCCGTCAACCTTGAAGAATTGAAAAGAGAATATGAGAAAAAAAAATCACATATAGGGTTATGTTGCTACCAAGGTTCTGGGTGAAGGATAAGAATAGGGAAATGGTCATAATCTCCCTTGCAAACCAAGAGCCTTTCTGGGTTTATGGTTTTGAGGGACACTCTACTAGGTTCTAGGGGTTGCTCCTTTGCAAAAAGATGCTAGTGACTTTTATGTTCATGACATCAAATATATAAAATCATATGGTAAATAAAGAATATGACTTTGCCACATACTTGTTAGATGCCACCCACAAGGGATTGGTAGCCATCAAGAATGGAGAGAAGGGAGTTGTCTTCTGGTGGTACTCACTTTTATGCCACATTTTTCTAGGCTTGGGGATATAAGTATTTGGGTCCAGGATTGCAGTTAACAATGAGGTATGAAAAGGGTGTTGAACTCCATGTTCAAGTATGGACACATTTATTGGATATACATTGCCAACAGTCAAGTTTTGTGACATTCATAAACTTATTTGTTGCAAAGGTAAAATGCAATTTGAGAGGAGAAGTACCAATGATTCCAAATGAGTTGCATGATTTTTTGAGGCCAATGGAAAGAAGGCATGAATCAAGAATCAAACACAACTGGGGTGATGTTATTGTGCGTGCAGACTGCACCATTCTAAGGGTGTATGGGACCAATGTATCTCCACATGTTTTTCCAAGGTTTATACCATTAAGAGTTGGTTTTCTTGAGGTAATATGGTAGCTAGGATGGACTTAAGAACTTCATTTGGTAAATCAAAAGAAAGGTTCTCTCTTCCCCTTGGTCATTGTGTTTTCAAATTTTATTGTGGGAAAGGAGGGATGGAAACAGATTCCATATTTACTTAATCCTCTCAAGATGAAACCCTGCAGGGCTAGGACTTTTGACCCTGAAGAATTTATTGGTGCTTTGAGACTAAGAATTAATAGATCAAAATATTGGCATGGAATTGATTATGTTGAGGATATTTATTTAGAAATAGATTCGACTTAAAAGAAATTGGGGATAGAAGAGTGAAGCGGATTTCCTTTGAGAAACTTGAGAAGGAAAAGAAGAAAATGAATCCCAATTTCAAGGGAATTTATGTAGATATTGATGATCCGCTTTTGAGAATTGAGTCAATACTGCAAAAATTTGATAAAGTGGTTGGATAGCTCAAAGAGAAGGAATAGGATAAGGGGAAATCCCCCATGGTAGAGGAAAGGCTAGCTTACCAACCCCACAACAAATCATATGTTTTCACTAGAATACCTAAGGGGATTGTATGGAAAGAAGAGGTAAAGGCCACTCCCACGCAATTTGAGGAGTCAAGAGCATCAAACCCTGTGTCTTAGGCACCCCTATCTCCACCAAAAAATGTAATTGATATCAATTCACTTCTAAGGAAGTCCTCTCCAAAGAGGAGGAAGGTTGAAATAACTAGAATTGTGGATGACCCTTTTGATTTTGATGATGAAGTGAGTGTAACCACAAATGATATTGAGAAACATATGCCATCTCTGAAAAGGGAGAATGATTTACCAGGTCTAAACAATAGGGTTACAAAAGTAGTATCGACTAGAGTGGATAATGTAAATGATGTTAGAGACAAGGATTGAAAAAAATGTATGGATGATGATACATTTGTTAAGAGAAATGTATTCAAAGAATTCATTTGGAAAACAAAGAGAAATGAGTATCAGAGGAAGTTGAATGAGGAAATGGCTGAATTCCCTAAACAACCAAAGGAGGTAATATTGGCAAGACTGATTACACAAATGAAAGTTGAACAGAAGGAAATGACTCCTGATGAGAGGAGAAAACTTGCAAGGGAGAGTGGAATTCTCCTATTACCTGAGTGGGATATAGAATCTACTATAGCCCTTATACAATAAGAAAACATGATGCTCAAGTATTTTCCACTAAGGAGGAGGCATTATGTGCACTAAAAGGATCAAATTTTAGCCCTAAGTGGGATACTCTAGCTATTTGGGTACTTGCACCAAACACAAATAAGCCCATAGTTGTAGAGCTTGTTAGTGATTTGAGAGGGGGGCTCATAGTCAAGAGAGTTTTTGATACTTCAATAGCTGAAGCAACCACATTGGCTATAATTTTTTCTAAATTTAGCAAGGCAACAACTAAATCATTACAAGAAAAATATGATCAAGAAACTAAGAAGTAGAATGATTTTGTTGATTGAGTATAATAAGGATAGGTAAAGGCTTGTAGAGTTGGAAGAAATGGTTGAAATGCTACATAATCAACAACCTCAGATGCAACCAGTGCAACTAACAGGTCCATCCCCTTCTTCACCACCACCTCCACCTCAATCTACAAAAATAGTGGTTTATGATGAAGATAGACCATTGCTTCCAAGCACTTCTGTTGCTCCACTACCCAGATCAAGGACCAATAGAAAATATTTAATTAAACAATTGAAGGCATATGAAGAGATATTGGATCTCTATGAGATAGATAAGTATGAAAACAATGTACTTATAATGACCAATGTATTAGAGCATTTGATTGGAAAAATAATAGAGTGAATAGTGTACACAATAACTATTCTTTAATGAAAACAACTATTGATATGCTTGAGAAGGATAGATCAGAGGTTGTCCCATTAATGCAATTGTGGATGCCTAGGCTCAATGCACTAGTTGGCATGATCAAGGGATCAATTCATGATCCAAATAAGCTAGAGAAAATTATCCCCACATACTGAATGGTGAAAGGCATAATTGAGTGTAAAGGACTGATGAACCCCATGGAAAAGGGAATAAGGGAACTACTCCAAGAATTTAATGATAGTGATCTTGGCCTTCTGCCAGACATTCTAGACAGTAATGGAGCAGTTAAACCATATGAGCAATGGAGATCCCAAATGGAGAATTTTATTGCTACTCAAGATCTTCTCATTTGTGAGAATAATTATGTTGATATTGATTTAATGAAGAGCAACATGGATAAGCTGTGGTTTACTAGTAGGTTTTTAGAGGATTTTGACAAAGAAGCAAATCAAGTAATGAAGAGGTATGACTCATACAAGAATAAATTGGATGAATTCATGGCATTCAAATGGCCATCAAAAGAGGAGTATATCGCCTAGGATAAGAAATACGATGAGCTACCTGACTTGTAATATTTTCAAGATGATGTAGAATTATTTTTGTCCCATATGCACACTCAATGCCTCCAACAACAACAACTTCAACAAAGAGAGTATTTTCTCTAGTGCATTGACATCCTTGTCTTACTTGCTATGCCACTTTCTCGAGCTTTCAACAACAAACAATAAGGAATGAAGTGACAAAGACATCAACTATCAACACCAAACACTTTTGGAAAGGACAAAGATTGAAACAAGTAAATATAACTATATTTGTCCTAGGAATATTCTATCTAAGAGCAGTTGTGCTTATATTTTGAAATATAATATAAGAATGTCAAATGAAAATGTGACATGTGTACTTGGACTGAAGCTTGTTGCTCCCTTGTATTATAAAAGAGAATTCAAGGCCATTTACACAGATCTTTTAGAGAATTTTGTAATTGTAGAGCACAAAGAAATAGAGTTTGAGTCATTTTCCAGGATATTGAGTCTGCATCTTTTGTAATTTGTAGGTTTTGCTTGATTGTACCAACATTTTCTTGAATATAATGGCATAGTTTGTTGGCCATTTCTCTCCCACTATACATTTTATACAAATTGTTTGGATAAAACTGTGATTAGAAACTTTAAGGTTGTGGCTGAATTCTTGATGGGATATCTCAGTTTGTTCCTTGTGTCAATTCGAGAATGTAGAACTTATGAAAGATGTTGTGGCTGTATGCCTAAGGGCTAAAAGGAAAAGGCTAAGTGAAAATGATATGCATATAAGAACACAAGAATTACCTAAAAATGAAATCTATTTTTAATTCTCCTACTTTTGTTCTGTGACAAGAAGTGTTAGGAATTGTGCCAAGAACTGTGACAAGAATTATTATAGTTTGTAAAATGATAGTGCAGAAAAGTCCAGAATGTAACTCCTGATTCAATTCTCAAATAAATAGATTAACACTGTAAAATATCAATAATAAGTTTATCTAACAATTAAAACTAATAGCATTTAATCTGAGTCAATCATAATGTAACAACAGTTAATTCAAACAACATTAAATCACAATACAAAAGAATGAAACCACACATTACCAAAGTAAAGCAATGGAACAGATCTCTGGGTAACATGAGAAGTGGGCCCTGCTTCCTTGATCATCTAGTGATGAAATGAGATCTTCCTTTTTACACCATGCTACTTATGCAAACACACAATAAACTTGAATAATCTTAAAGGCAAAATAGAGTTCATATATTATCTATTATCTTTTGTTTGTAAAGCATACACATATATATACTAGTTTTGATAACTAAGCTAATCTAAAAACCTATATAAGAATGGTTTGTTTTGACCTACAACCAACAAACCAATAACCAAAGTCTGATAATTACAAAACATAGGTCGTTGGTCATAAAATAATCTTTAAACAATAAAGAGTAGTTTTAGACATTTAAAGAAAAGATGGTAATCAACTTCCTTCTCCACGCACTTGGACATCTACAACTCCACCTTAGTTATCTATTTCCATGTTTAACCAACAAAAAAAATTAATATCCCTACGGTTTTCAACATATTTAGTAGTTTTAATCTTCTTCCACAATTTATTAAATATCTTTATTTTCCTAAGGCAATTAATGGCATGAAGGATGAAAAGAGTAATGAAATGGATGGGAAAAAGGTAATTTAGGAATGGTAAAAATAGGATATTTTCCCTCTCATAATTTTCCCCCCGTCAAAAGATCTTGCATGTCCTCATGCAAAAGAGGGATTGCAAACCAAATTTTGAAACCAGTCTCTGCATTGTACTGGTAATTTTCTTGAACCAAAATTGTTTTAATGTATCCACCTACTACTCATGTTCCCGAATAGGAATATGAAGTTTTAGAAATGTAGTCACTTGATCAAGTTCTTCCCTTAGTTTATTAATTTCTATTTCCCAAGGCTCAATGACAGAAAGTGCATCTTGAAGTTGAGTCTATAATATCTTATTCTCATCTTTAAATTTGGTAACTAGATCCTGCAATACATATATTTGTTGTCTAAGAAAGAGTTCATGTTTTCCCTATTCCTCATGTTCTTCTTGTGCTTCTTGTGCTTTTTAATTAGATGATTTATCATCATATTGCTCATCACCTATATTCTCAATTATTACATTCAATTTTTCATCTTCATTTGGTGTTATGATAGGAGTTTCAGATGTGTCTTCAAACCCTTGATTTTCAACTACATTCCCTTGTTCCTCAATTCCTTCCTCACTCACATTTCCCAATTGGTCTATTTCCTCTATGTGACCTTGTGTGTCCTCATTACCCTCTACTGGTTTCTTTTCAATATCTTCTTCTTCATGTGGTGTGGGAGTGAGATGGACATCTTCCTATGTAGGACTTCCTTTTTCCCCAATAATATTTGCTTGTTCAGAGGTTTCATTTTCAAGAGGACACTCATAAGAGGTAGTACCATTTTCTTAGTCGGGATTAGGCATATCATCAAAAATTTGAGTTTCCTCAAAGTTTTTCAGACCAGAGTTATTTTTGTTTGTGTCAGAGTTGGTCTTCCTCTGATGTTCTTTCGTTTTCCTTCGACTGAGTCGTCTTTGTTCCCTACCAGCTTTACCTTGTTTCTTTAAAGTCTTAGCTAGAATTTATAGGTCATAATCTTCATCCTTTCACTGAGGTCTATGATGTTACTAGCAATATTAGCTAAGTTTGTCAATTTATCCACAAAATTGGTCACTTTCTTTTAATTTTTCTAGCTCCCCTTATCAGGAATTTGATGGGCAGCTAAGGTATTGGTCACAAAGGGTTCAATACAAGATTTCCTCTTAATTCTTGTGTTAGGAGTCTACACAGGTGTATTTTTAGTCACAAGGGTTTCATCTATAGATTGTGCATTGCCAAAAGAGCCAAGGGTATCGCTAGGGCTTTTAGGGCTTCCCTTATGTTCAATATCCCCATCACTAGAATCCTTTGTACTAGAGCCCTCTTGAGTATGAACAAAGGAATCCCAATCACTGGGGGAGAAAGTTGTTTCAATTGATGAATGACCACCAATCTAATTAACCCATGATAGGCTAAAGCATTATCTTTCCCACGTTGAACCACTTTACACATTCTTTGTACAAAACAATGTAAATAATATGGAACATTAACCAGCATGCCCTTTTGCAAACGCAACAACAATTAGAAATGATGGGTGAAAACATAGGCATACCTTCCCTCATAAGTAATATAATGGATGATAAATTTTGCTACATCCTTCCAAGGGGCAGGTAATGAGGCCAATTTTGTACCTTTTTTGTGCACCATTTTCATAGATTTCCCCCTTTTCAAGAACTTCTTTTGGACTGGCTTGAGGTCTACAACTTCGTTGGAATTAGTGGGAAAATAATCTTCACTAGTTCATGGAAGTTATGTGACATCTTCAATTATCTTAGTCATCACTGAAAATTTCAAGCCTCACACAAACACTGTATTTTGGTGGAATCTCATAGCGAATTCCTGGGCAATGTCATCATCATACCCACATAACTTCTTAAAATATACATCCCAATGTGCTTGCCGAAAAATCCTATAAGCCTCCTTATGAGCTTTCAAACCTGTAATGGATATAGGCTCTTAGTGGGGACGTCGATCTCCTACCATGAGGGCACCTTGAAGTTGCTACAGTGATAGAAGTTGCTACAAGTGTATGGTGGTTAAGGAAACAATGGTTAAAGATTGATAAGATAAAAACATTTTTTCTCGAAAAGAGTGGTTAAAAATGGAAAATGTTCATAGAGTAAGGATGGGTTACTATGAAATGATGGCTATATAGTGGCAGATTGAGGTATCAAAGTTATCGTTATAGTGAAATAATGTAGATGTACAGTAGATGATGCAAAAGATACAGTTTACCCCCAGCTAATTCAATGACCTGTCCCTAAGGCAAGTAATCTTATGCCAGGAAAATAAACATAAATAATAAATTGAAAAGAAAATAAAAACTACTATTTACCAATTACTGAAGGATACGTGAAATGCTAGTTTTTGATTGGATGGTGGTTGAGTGGATGATGAACCAATGAGTGATTAATGAGATGAAAGCAGGGAGATCAATGGGCGATCACCACATATCAAGTTGTACCAAGGGAACCAATGGAATAGATGTGATGTGAAAGAAAGAATAATATGGCCAAAGGCATCTGTGCAGTCCACCTGGCGGTCATTATAATGCATAAATCATCCACCAAGAAGAAAGGATATGAAAGTGATGTCATTGAGCAAGTGGTCATTAGCTGTAGAGGAGAACATATTGTAGCCACCATGGAAGGTGAAATGCCAATGAAGACATAAAAATAAGAGGACAAGTATACGCCCCGAGAGTGACAAGAAGGTTCCTGGCACAAAATTTGGCAAAGTGGAGTAGTGAATAATGAAGACTAGGATGCAGAAAACTATCCAAAATAGGGAGAGGCTGATGAAAAGAGCACTGTGATGACATGAAGGTCATCATCAAACATTGAAAATGACAACTTGATCCCTGTTGCACCATAGAATGGGTAGTGAAAGGAATAACGAAAGTCCTTGAAGGTGGACACGAATTCCCAACACACTGGTGACAGGAGAAGTAGATTGTATTTTTTTTGTTTATTTATTTACTAAAAGTACCTATGTGGCACTTGAAGAGGTGACAGGAACTCAAGATACAATATTGAGTTCCTTTGTCAAACTGGGAAAAAAGTTTTCATTGGAAATAGGTCGCTTGTACAATTTTAAGTGATGCCCATTAACAACAAGAGCTATGCAATCAAAATCAATAGTGTGAAGCTTTTCTACACCGTTGTCATAGAAAATTTCAATTTCATAAGGCCCTAACCATCTGGTGTGAAAATTTCCCTTAAAATCTTAGAATCTGGAATCATAGAGAATGCCCACTCTCTTGGCTGAAATGACCATTGTCGAATGTAACAATCATGCTAGAGAGCACACTATTTCTGAATTGTCTTTACATGAAAAGAGCTTGTTTTCATATATCATCAAGTGCATTAAGGTTATCAATCCTTTCTTTATGACCTTCAACAAGATTCATTCACAATTTCAAATAAGTACATATAGTCTTTATCTCAAATTCAATAGGTAAAACTGTTATCTTACCATAAACAAGATCATATGGTGTAAGATCAGTGGTGGTCTTCCACGTGGTTTAGTATGCCCATACTACTTTTGGAAGTCTTGTTGCCGAATCTTTCTTATGAAGTGCTATAGTCTTTGTCAGAATATTTTCAAGTTCTTGATTAGTCACCTCAACCTGTCCATTGGCCTAGGGGATGTTGGATTTCATACTTGCAAACTAGAGAATCAATCAACTCAAATGTGAACTAAGGTCCTGATCTATATCAAATTTGTGAGGTACTCCAAACCTGGTAAAAATTACAGAATACAAAAAGTCAGCAACTTTAGTATCTCTTGCATTTTTTAATGCCACAACCTCTACCCATTTAGTAACATAATTAGTACAAACCAATATATATTCCTTATTTCTTGATGGGTGGTTGATTGGCCCCACAAAATCTAAACCACACTTTTCAAAGGGTTCAAGAGACTAGGGTTGTAGAGACATCTCATTAGAATGTGTGGGTCACCCCATACGCTGGCATTTATCACAGTGTTGCACATACTTTTTACAATCTTTATGGAGTGTAGGCTAATAATATCCAATACTTAGGATTTTATTGGTAGTTCTTTGAGCTACAAAATGACCTCCACAAGGCTCTGAATAACATGCTTGAAGTATATCGAAGACATCGTCTTCAACTACACATCGTCACATGATGTTTTCAATGTTGGTGTGGAATAAGAGTCCATTAATCCATGTGTATTGACCACTTAGCCCCACAAGTTTTTGATGATCTCGAGGAGAAAAGTGTGGGAGAAACTTGCAAGTAACTAAGTAGTTTGTAATGTTTGTAAACCATGGACTCTTAACCGATATAGAAAAAAGATGCTCATCAAGGAAAGCATCATCAATAGGCACATGTTTGTCCTCACATTACAACCTAGATAGAAAATATGAAACCACATTTTCTTGACCAGGCTTATCAAGTATAGTTATATCAAACTCTTGCAATAACAATAACCATCTAATTGAGTAACTACCGGTTTATTCATTAAAAACCTTATTGCAAAGTGATCTATATGGATAAAGACCTTATAACTAGTTATGTAATACTGAAATTTATTAATGTCATAAACAACAACAAGAAATTCCTTTTCAATAACTGTGTAGTTTACCTCAGCACCTATAAAATTCTTACTAATGTAATAAATAGAATAAAATAACGTGTCCTCTTTTTGACCTAGGACAAATCCCATTAAAAAATCAGAAGCATATGTATGGATATGAAATGGAAGCTCCCAATTTGGTCCTCATAATACTGGTGTGGTCGCAAGCTTTTCCTTGATGGCCTCAAAAGCTTGTTGACATTCTTGCATCCAAGAAAAAGTGTTATCTTTGCCCAATAAAACAAAAAGAGGTGCAACAATTTTACTATAGTTTTGAATAAACTGCCTATAATATCTTGCTTGTCCTAGAAAGCTATGAACATATTTTTGACAAACAAGAATGGGAAAATCTTGAATTATCTGCACCTTCTTTGGGTCAACTTGAATTCCTTTAGTAGAAATGTAGTGTCCTAATACTATACCTTTCATCATCAAAATATGACACTTCTCATGACTTAAAGACAAATTTTAATAATGATCCTGTTAGAGAGCACACTGTTTCTGAACTGTCTCTGCATGAAAAAGAGGTTGTTGCCGCATTTCATCAAGTGCATGAATGTTATCAATCCTTGCTTTTTGAGCTTCAAAAAGATTCATTCCCAATTACAAAGTAGTATGTAGAGTCTTTATCTCAGATTCATCTCTATCTAGTGGTTATAAACTCATTTGTTTCTTTTGTTCCCCATTAGAAATAACTATATTACCTGATCGATAGTTGATATAAGCGTTTGTTGTAGCCAATCATGGTCTCCCTAAAATTAGGGGTATCCCCCTAGCTTTATTTTGGGTTGCAAGATCACGAAATCAGTAGGATATTCCCAATAATCAACATAAATAACAACATCCTCTATCATACCTTCAGGTTTTACTAAGGAGTGGTCTGTCATTTGTAGGACTATAGGTGTAGGCCTAAGTCCTTGAAGACACAATTTCTCCTTAGTTTCATTGGTCATGACATTAATGGCAACTTCTAAATCAATTGATGTATTCAAAATAATAATGTGACCAATTTGTACCTAAATCATAGGACTCCCTATATCTAAATACTTGGAAATTTAAATATTTCCCAACATGAGATCAACAAGTTGCCTAGTAACTTACACCGTCTTTGGGTCTTGTTTCTTTGTTTGCTTTTAGGTACACAAGTCCCAAACTATCTTCGTGTACATAGGGATGTCCTTGATTTCCTACAAAAGAGGAATTTTAATATTAACATTTATCAATTCATTTACAAAATTAAATTCTAGCGCAACCACTTCCTTTTGCTTTGGTTGAGAATGAAACTAGTTAGGATATGGAGGCAACTTAGATGGCTCATTTTGTTTATTTTGATTTTTCTCAAGCTCTTCTAGTGCATCATCTATTTTAGTAAGGTGGGTCTTGAAGAGATTTACCTGATCGTAACTGAACTCCATTAATGCCCAATGTATTAATAGGGTAGGTTGGATATCTTGCCACCTCATTATTATTTACTGGTTGTGCCACCTTGTTATTTGGGTTTGTAGATGGTTGTGTAGGCATTGGTGTTGCCTTTGGTGGTTGTGATGGGTTGGATGGTGGATTATTGGATGAGGGTGGTATTAGTGACAAGAATTATGGTGGTTGTTGGTATGGACTAACCATAGGTGGTGCAGGATAAGACGAATATTATGGAAACTATGATGGTGGCATCCTCCATGCTTGTTGCCAAGGTTGAGGGGCATACTGGTACTGGTTTTACCACTGTGAATAAGGTGGAGGTTCTTTCCACCTTCCATACCATCCTGGTTGAGTTGGAAAGGAACCAGACTGACCATTATGAGGTGTATAAAGGTCATGCATCATTGGGGGCATAGTTTGTGGAGGCCAAGGCCTTCGTGGAGCCATATAGTAAACATGTTCTTCACTAAATTCCACATCTACCATATCTGTTGGAAGAGGTCCTAATGTAGTAGCCTTACTAGCATCTTGTAAAGAATAAATTTTTGTTTTTCTATAAGGACATTCCTCACTACTATGTTTCTTACGATAATTTGGACAAAATATAGAAAATGCTTTTTTAGCCTCTTCTTGTTTCTTATGTGTATACAAAGTCTCAATTTATTTACCCATGTGGCTTAAAATATTAGTCTTGAGATCATCGAGTAACGTACCTAGCTCTCATTTTGTGACTCCTGATGTGCTCCCAAAAGAGACATGCTTCCCAAGATATCCTCTTATAGATTGGGTGGAACTTGAATAATTCTTGCACACATCACAAATATCGTCAAATCTTAATTTGGAAATATCACCACCCCCTACAAGATTTAAAACATCCATACATTCATCACGTATTCCCCTAAGAAAAAGCATTTTTATAGTATCATTATTTAATCTTGTTTGTCTTGTCCTTTGAAGACTAAATGAAAATCTCTCAAGATAATCCTCCAAAGTATCCTCCTCTCGTTGCATCATTTAGAATATTTCATCCTAAACTTCTTTCGTCTTGCAATATTCTTGATACTTACTCAAGAAATTCTCCTTCATGTCTTCCCATGTTTGAACAGTTTGTGGCCTTAGGCCCATGAACCACCGTAATGCTACATCTTTTAACGTGGCTGGAAATAGCTTGAAATTTTGAGCATCATTCTGGTAGTCATAACTGTGACACAAAACATCAAACTTAAATAGAAACATGTCAAGATCTTCCATAGAAAGTCCTCAAAAAATAGGCAAAGAAGAATGAGGTATATTTTTCATGGGAGTGTCTTTTGCTAGATGGGTAATAGGAAATTCAAAGGTGATAGGATTATTATTGGCCAATGCTCTTTCACTGTAGTTATTGTTGTTATTATTGTCAGCCATGGTTTCAAATGCCCAAGGTGTGTAAAAAGTTGAGAACGACTTAAGGTCTTGGTTTCTATCACTTCGAAGCTTGTAAGAGTCTTTGAATAGTTTGACAAGCTTAGGAGTGATAATCTTAGATGAATCTTTTGGAGTCTTAGGTATTTCTTGAAGTGTGCTAGAAGGTGACTCAAAATCAGACTTGATAGTAGTGGACTCAATTACACACTTTTCAATATTAGGTTCAACTAATTCCTTTTTTGATGGTGTATTCACAATTAATGGCTTTAATCCTTTTTTTGGGTTTTCTTGTTTTGAACTACTTCCTATATCTTTCTTAACAAACCTTTCTTTACTATCTTTAGTGTGATTCATGCATCTATATGATCTACAACAGAGCAAACCAAGGATAATCACCTAGGCAAGGTTGACAATTGCGTGGAATTTCACCTTGGTGCATTGGTCCTAACTTAACTTATTATATTTTTAGGCCTTTAATGCCTTTCCTCAAAAACAACGTTAAAATGTTTGGACAAAATTGTGATTGGAAACTTTAAGGTTGTGGCTGAATTCTTGATGGGATATCTCAATTTGTTCCTTGTGTCAATTTGAGAATGTAAAACTTATGAAAAAATGTTGGGGCTATATGCCTAAGGGCTGAAAGCAAAAAGCTAAGTGAAAATGATACACATCTAAGAACACAAGAATTACCTAAAAATGCAAATTTATTTTAATTCTCCTACTTCTATTCCGTGACAAGAAGTGACAAGAATTGTTACATTCTACAAAATGATAGTGTAGAGAAGTCTAGAATGTAACTCTTGATTAAATTCTCAAATAAATAGATTAACACTATAAAATATCAATAAACAATTTACCTATTTTACTCAAAACTAATAACATTTAATTCGATTCAATCACAATGTAACAATAGCTAATTCAAACTACATTAAATCACAATACAAAAGAATGAGACCACACATTACCAAAGTAAAGCAACAAAATAGATCGTTGGATAACTCAAGAAGTGGGCCCTGCCTCCTTAATCACCTAGTGATGAAATGAGATCTTCCTTTTTACATCATGCTACTCATGCAAACAAACAATAAACTTGAATAATCTTGAAGGCAAAATAAAGTTCATATATTATCTATTATCCCTTGTTTGTAAAGAATACACATATATATACTAGTTTTGATAACTAAGCTTATCTAAAAATTGATATAAGAATGGTTTGTTTCAACGTACAAACAACAAACCAATAACCAAAGTCTGATAATTACAAAACATAGGACACTGATTGTAAAACAATCTTTAAACAATAAAGAGTATTTTTAGACATTTAAACAAAAACTGGTAATCAACTTCCTTCTCCTTCTCCACACGCTTGGACAATTGCAGCTCCACCTTAGTTATCTTCTACCATGTTTAACCAACGAAAACAAATCAATGTCCCTACAATTTTCAACATATTTAGTAGTTTTAATCTTCTTCCACAATTTATTAAATATCTTTATTTTCCTAAGGCAATTAATGACATGAAGGATGAAAAGAGCAATAAACTCGATGGACAAAGGTAATTTAGGAATGATAAAAATGGGAGATTTCCCCTCTCATCACAAATCATGAATCAAAATGATCAAGGATCTTAAATCATCTCATTGTCTTTGTCTTTCTATTGATGTATGTTCTTTTATTTTAGCTCTGGTTCAAAGAATTGGTTAAATGCTTGAATAAGAACATATATTTGTATGAAGTAATGCAAGGATCTTGAAGTAGAATTGGTTAGGAATCTTTGAGTATACTAATGTAATACATTTCTATATAGCTCTATAATGTTTGGGTAAATACTATTAAGCAAGCTTTAGTTGCATTTGTTTTGACTCCATACCCTAGGTTAAGGCACCAATCATCTAAATTACAACTCCAAGGTCAATTCAATCAAAGAACACTCACAAGTTGTATATTTCTGTTTGAGTTTTATGTTTCTTGAAGTTTCATGTAAACTTCCCGTTCTCTTGCTGCAAATTGTGCAAATGCTTTAAAGGATTTGCCAGATCCTGAGGTTTTCATAATCCTCAAGCAAATCTATAGAAATCATATTATTTAATTTACAGTTTAGGATAAATTCGACACAAGAGATCTTAATAACATTGTAATGGACCACCCTCCCGAGTTTTATAGAGCCCAAAGTGTAGAGGGAAAGTTATTCCAAAAAATTTCACTTGTTCGTTGGCCAATCCCTCCAAATAATTGATCATTAGGAATGACAATCCTATAGATTGTTTGTGAGATTTGGTTGGGAATTAAAAACAACCAACAATTGGTTGATTAATTTTTTATTAATATTAGTTTGCTAATTTAATTAGTTCATTTAAAGTTTTAAAATATTGAAAAATTATAATTGCATTTGTTTGAATAGATTAGATTTACATTTCATTCAAAAACAATAAAATAAATCAAAATAAATAAATAATTAACACATTTAAAATAATCAACATAAATAATTAATGCATTCCAACATTAAAACAAATCAACTTATCTATTTTGATTGTAAGGAACACATTTAAATTTGTTGCTCATGTCTCTTACGGAAAGGTTAGATCTATTGAGAGAAACATTAGGATAACCAAGAGAGACTTTGCTTGCTCCCATTGTTATCATCCTTAGACAAGTGATTATCCTTAAAAGTATCCAACAAGACAATGCTTGTTTAGAAGTACTCACACAAGAAACCCTTATTGAGACCTAACACGATAATGCTGACTTGAAAGCTTTTTGTGTACAAACCAACAAAGACAAACAATATTCATACACACAATCCTTCACAAAAAGCTCCCTCACAAAACACCCATCAATTCACTATGTAAAACACTCTATATGCCACATTCATTCACATCCCAAGAGGCCTTAGGTCTATCTTATCAAAGCCTTTACAACCCATCATTTGTCTACTTCTTCCTCAAGAAGAAGAGAGTCCAACTTATCTTTTGCCATTAGACCAACTCCTACCATGCCTACAACAATATGTAAGCAATCTTATCTAACTAATGTGAATGATTAAGTGAATGCTATTTTAGTGCATACATAACCTCAATTCAGATCCTTAGCCTTTACTCCTTTATCTTTGTTATATTTACTATTTTTACTTTATAGTTTGAGATGTACAAAATGCAATAGAAAATCACCATATAATATCTATCTATTAACATAAGAGCTCCATTACATATGATTGGAACAACATAATAGTATTTTAAAATCATTAACAACAATTATACTATTAAATAATTGATATATGTATAATTCTATCGATCAAATATTATTTATAATAATTTTATCAAAAAACATAAATATACAATTAACCAAAAATTATAAATATACATCCATTAACCATTCAATAACACCTTTAAATACTGTTACTAATTAATTATATCATATATACAACAAAATACCAAGAAAAAAACTTACATCCACCAATGAATGACCAAACTTGATTCTTAATTTCCATACATAGATGATAGACAATCCCTTTTGTGATATGTAATATATAATAACTCATTACTATGTTAATATTATTATATGATTAATATAAATAATTTTATGATTAATATAAATTAATGTTTGCAAAAAAAAATATTTTCAAACATTATTTTTTATATAGATTATTTAAAGATAGATAAATTAGTTATATTATATACAACAAAATAGGGAAAAAAAAACTTACATCCATCAATAAATGGCCAAACATTATTCTTAATTTCCATACATATAACATCAATTTGTGAATGCTTATGACCCAAGGGAGAGTGCTAAGTGGCCGAACACCCCCAATCTTCACCAACCCCACAAGCTCTTGAGTAAACGGTCAAATGTGGGTAGGTATGGACCGAAGTTAGATTCACTAAAACCACACAAAAGCTATGGATATGTGCAAAAACTGAATTGGATTAGCCCAAAAGAGAGTACATTTTCAAAAACTGAATAGAGTACATTTTCCCATGACATAAACTAGTCATTTCCGTTAAGATTGTTGCAATCCATGTAAGATGTCCTAAGCCACTAAAATCACATAACTGATTCCCCCAACAGCAAGGCAATGTGTGCCAAAACATGATGACCTCACAAAGTCGTTAGACCAAAGGCTTCATATCATTTTTGTCAAAATACACCATATCCGTCGGGGCTCGGGAGTATAAAACTATTAACTCCAAGATCAGAAACCCCCAAATCGGAATATTCTAAAAAAAAAAAGGAATTAAAAAAGAATTTTACCGAAAGCAACAAATCGCAAGTACGGTGGAAGTAGCTGTCACGGGAAGAAGAAAGACAAAAATACAGTAACGGCGTAAAAATTTAACCAGGTGAAAAAATAAAACTGAGGAGAAGATAAAAGGATTTCTGGAAAATACACTTTTGTCATAATGGCTGCTGCAGTGGACGGTGGCCGACCTGGCATTCAGAGAAAGCAAAAGCATCAACTACCGAAAAATTATTGTCAAAAGAAAGAGGAAGAAAAATGATGTAGATTGCTACAATTTCCTATTTTGTAATTAGTGATATACACATTGCATATATTCCTACTAAAAAGCAAATGCAAACTTTTTTAAATCTTGGGGTTTAAAAAGGGATAATTTGCCATTATAATAAAGGGATTACAGTCCATTACAGTTAAGCTCTGGGCCACAGCGAATGAACGTATGAATGATAGCAGAGCGCTAAGATTGTCTTTAGCTTTACCTAAAGTCTCTATCAGCTCTTGTTTGGCTTTACTTTTCGCTAGGGCGAATTATTGCCGAAGGAGGCGAGGTCGTGAGTTCGATTCGCTCTGAGAAGCGCAAGTTTTTTTAATTGAAGATCGGGCTTTACAGCTCAGGTGAGGAGTTTTTGTTTTTATTTTCGATTTTTGTGTTATTGTTATTAGCGTAGATCGAGCGGAAAAACGGGATGAAAATGAATCGATGTTGGAGTCTGGCGTGGAATTTGTGTAACGGAGAAGCCGATTCGTTTGGTTAATGTTTATAGGATCGAAGCGGAATGCGAGGGTTTTTTCTGTTGCTATTTTTGGATATTATTAATTTTCGAGAGAAAAACAGCACGTACACGTAATCTTATTTGTTATTTTGTTTGAGGCCTTTATATTGTTTGTTGTTTGGATCGAGTCCTAGGCGGTTATGTAATGGAGAGACGCGGAAGCAAGGTAAGGGGTGAGGTTTTTGTTCGATTAGTTTTTAGTAGTTGTGAAGTAACAGGCGGATTTTTGTTGGATTGGTTTTAAAACGGTAGCGAGTTTGAGCAAAGGATTGACAATATAAGCTTCCGATGGCCGAGATTAAGGATTTTTTTTTTGCCATAGCTCTTCTGGATGAACAGCGTAGGAGCTTTTTTTGTTTTTTTGAATTTGATTATTTCATATTTACGGCTTGCATTTAGATTATTGGATTTAGAATAATAGCTCACGGCCACGGCCTAATAAGTAATGAATCAGAGCTACAGTCATTTTCCCTGGGAATAAGTCAAAACTTGCATGTTCTTCACCATGGATTGATATCGTTCGATGCGGTGACCTCCTTGCTGTTGCTACCATGTATTTTGTTTCCTTTTTCCTAACAAAGGATGAACTCAGGATTAATTTCTATTATACACTAAAGAAGCCCGGGAATGAATTGCATGGGTTGATAAAACAGTGTTAAGTCTGTGTGAATTTATATTTTGTAACTTGTAAATCAAACCTTTAGACATTTAGCCGTGGGAAATAAATCAAAATTTTGTGTTCTATTTGCCCTGGATCAATGCTGTTCTATGTATGATGATCTGATCACACATTTTAATTCTGCTTCTAGATAACCAACTCAGGATCATTCATTGCTCTCGGTTAAAGACAATTAAGGACAATTTGCACTGAGTGAATGCAACAAGATAGCTCTTGGACATACAACTATGCCACCCTGTGCATTTAGATTATTGGATTTAGAATTATAACTCACGGTCATTACTTAATAAGTTATAAAAGTAAAGCTGCACAGATTATGTCTGGGGAAATGAATCAAAACATGCACGTACTTCACTATAGATTGATACTGTTCCATGTGCGATGGTCTCCTGACTTCTGCAGCCATGCATTTGTTCCCTTTTACAAACAAAGGATGAACCGGATCAGTTCATACTTCATACTCTCTACTAAAGAAGGCAAGGTACAAATTGCATCGAATTAGTTAAAAAGTGTAAGTCTGTGTGAATCAATGCCTTATAAATCAGAGCTTCTGACATTTTTCCCTGGAAATAATTCAAAATTTTGTGTTTTATTTTCCGCAGATCAATGCTTTTCTTTGTGTGATGATCTGCTCACTCATTTCAAACTTTCTCAATATGTTTCTTTCACTTTTCCTATAAATGAACTCAGGATCACTCATTGGTCTCGGTTAAAAATGATGGACAATTTGCTTTGATTGACTTCTTCAATAAGGCAGCCCTTGGATGCACACTATGTCTGACAGATGTGATAGGCTATAAATTGGAGCTCTAGAAGCTTTCTCCCCAAAGAAGACATCAAAACTTGCATTTTCTTTGTCATATCTTGATATTGTTCCTTGGATGATCACAGCTTACTCATTGTAAGTCTGCTAATAGATATTGCTCTCACTCTTAGGAAGACATGATCTCAGATTTGCTTCATACTTTCCATGAAAGAAGATTAAGGACAATGTACACAGATATAGCTGCAAGTAAGTTTAAGTGATTGTGTTTAGTTAGCTTCTTGATGCAATTTAGAGCTCCATACGTTTTACCATAGGAATTAAGTCAAAACTTATATGTTCTTTACTATAGAATATAGATCAGTAAAACTGATGTATGCTGGTATCCTTAATCATCTTAATCGAACTGTCACATATATCTTGAAAACTAAATGTGGATCACTTCCTTCTTTGCATCAAAGAGGTCTATTATCAATTTTTAGATATTTAAGGTAGCTCTTGAATTTACAATCACACTCCATAGATGGGCATGACTTGATTTGTTATAAATCAGAGTTCCAGTCAAATTCTCCTGGGAAATAAACTAAAACATGCATGTTCTTTGGTATAGGTCAATTGTTTTCGAAGTGTAATGAGATCCTTGCTTCTGCTTCTTTATGTCTATTTCCTTCTTAAGAGATGAACTCAGCATCAGTTTGTATTTTCCGTTAAAGAAGATAGGGGAGAGTTTGCGGAGTTGGTTAAAAAGTGTGTCTACATGACTGATCGGTAGCTCTTGAATTTACAATCATAGTATGCATAATGAATTCGTGAATTATAAACCAGAACTTCAGGCATTTTGCCTATGAGAAATAAATAACTTTTTGGCATTTATTTGCTATGGATCAAGATTTGATATAGTTTGATGTGTAACAATCTGCTTATCCATATCATTCCTGCTACCATATATTTCTCTCTTGTTTCCCAAGAGATGAATTTTAAATAATTTTTACAGTCCATAAAATAAGGCCTGTGACAATTTGCATACATTTTAGGCACAAGTAATTACAAGAGACGGTGTTTAGGTAGATCTTGGAAATAAATTAGAGCTCCAGATGTTCACTCTATGAGTTAAATCAAAGTTTGTACATATTTTTCTGCACATTGATGTCATTAAGGATCACTTCCTACTCAAAATGAATGAGGACTATGACAATGTGCCAGGCTTAGTTGAAAAGTAAGTCTGAGTGACTGTGATTCTGTAACTCCTGGATACAACTTAGCTCTGGATATTTTGCCCTAGTAATTTAATCAAAACCTGCTTTTGTTTGTCACAGATTCATATTGTTGGATGTGTGATGATCTTCAGACTAAATTTATCTCTGTTGCAACACATTCCTTTCATTTTTTCCTGATAGTTGAACTCAGGTTGACTTCCTAAGCTCATTTTAATTCTGTGGCCATGTTTTTCTTATGTTTCCTAAGAAGTGAAATAATGATTGCTTGCTCCAATCCTTTAAGTAAGACAATTTGCACAGTTAGATAAAACACAAATCTCAGTGACTGTTAAGTTAGTTCTTGAATTTACAATTATATCTAACAATCTTGATTTGATGTGTTATGAATCAGAGCTCCAGTCATTTGTTTTAAATTGAAAATGAAATGGTTACAAATAATTTCTGTAACCTTTAATATCCTGTATGAAACTTGAATGTTTCTGTAAGTTAATCTTGGCTAGTTTCATTCTTGAATAGACTAGCCTTTCAAAATTGGTTGTTGGTAATTAGATTTATGGATTTATAATCTCCTTCAAGTTTATGTTTGTGATAATGCATGACCCTTTGCATGCGAAATTACCACGTCTGACTGATATAATGTGCTACTCAGGTGATCTCATCATCATTCTCCAAACAAAAGTGGGGTAGGGATTCTGTCCAGAAAGCAAGGACTGTTAGACCAAAATCAAGATCTAATATGTCTGTGTCTATGAGAGATGTGGATGCAGCTTTTCAGGGCGCGGGTCAGAAAGCGTATCCTTTAATATAGATCTGTTATGCAGCTTCAGTATTTTTTGAGCTGAAAATGATTTTATTTTTGAGTGATTGTTTGTAGCATTTAACTAGCTGAGTGTCTTCTGGAGTCAACTGGCTGGCTAAAAATGATTGTTAAACTTTTTATTGCAAATCACTTTACTGCAGCATTCTAAATTACAATGTGGATATTGAAATATGTACAGAAGCTTCTGTCTTGACTCTTATCCATATAAACCAGATTATAGCTTTTTTCCTCTGTGCTTTATTTTGATTAATACTATGGATTGATAATTGGTTTTACTGATTTTGAACAAAATTAATATCATATTATGCATTTGTGGTTTTCTAATATCATCAACCTTTGTTTCAAATGTTCGGAATAATATTAATTTTCCTTTCTTGTTTGTTCCCAAATTGCTGTTTTCGTGGTACCCAAGTATTTTTAGTTTCTAGTTTTTCAAGATGAGTTGGATTTTGTTGTATTGCTTTTCCTTAACTTGTCTAGTGGACTTGAAATATGGAGAATTGAAAATTTTAAACCTGTGGCGATCCCCACATCTTCTTATGGAAAATTTCGGTCTGGAGATTCCTATATCATTTTAAAGGTAAGCTACTATATCTTAAAGTGATCTCATAATTCTATATGCTATGTAGTTGGTCTTTTTTGAAAATGTTGCACATGAATGCACCTCATCATTCCCAATGTAACACTCACTCTGGGTCCAAAAGATAGGGATTGGTACTGTTGAATCTTTTGGTTATTTCTTTGTAGATTTCAAGTCTGGGTTAAAATGGATAGGCACTGATTGCCAGCTTAGTGAAATGAATCATGCTCATACATACACATAATTATATTCCTACTCATTCGTGTATATATAATCATAGTTTCTTTGTTGTCCCTTTTATAATTTTGCATATTTTTATAACAGACAACGGCTTTAAAAAGTGGCGTTTTCCATTATGATATCCATTACTGGCTTGGCAAAGACACAAGTCAGGTGTGCATCCACACCCTTTTGAAAAGTTTGGCATGTTTTTAATGTTTTTACAAGCTTTCAAGTAACCATTTATTACATAGTAATAAGTTTGACACTTGACGATTTCTTTTTGTTCTGTTACAACCGTTACAAATCGTCAGGATGAAGCGGGCACTGCAGCAATAAAAACTGTTGAATTGGATGCAGCTCTTGGGGGCCGTGCAGTGCAGCATAGGGAATGTCAAGGCCGTGAAACAGACAAGTTTTTATCGTACTTTAAGCCTTGTATCATACCTGAAGAAGGAGGTATAGCGTCAGGATTTAAGCATGTTGAAGAAAAAGCATATACTATTCGCTTATTTGCCTGCAATGGAAAACATGTTGTGCGTGTTAGAGAGGTATGTTTGCTTCTGCTGATTGAAATGGAGTGAAGGCTTTGAAAACTCTCCTCTTATTTTTGAAGCTAGAATGAATGGACACTTTGACTTGGACAGGTGCCCTATTCACGTTCATCCCTGAACCATGATGACATTTTTATCCTTGACACCAAGTCCAAAATATTTCAGTTTAATGGTTCCAACTCCTCTATTCAAGAAAGGGCCAAAGCATTAGAGGTCGTTCAGTATATCAAAGATACATTTCATGAAGGGAAGTGTGAAGTTGCTGCCATTGGTAAGTTCACAGAGTTTTGTACATTAACCTGTTAGACTTAAGTGTTCGAGTAAACAAAACACCAAGGTTAGGGTGTTTAACTCTGTTATTTCCTGTAGGGAATATCTTTTCTGTTTCCTGAAGTAGCCTTTTTCTGCACAAATGATTAGATTTATTTTATTGAGTATTTTAAGCATCAATAGTAGAATGATTCGCCATAATGTTTTCTGCAAAAATATCAGAGGATGGCAAATTTGTTGCGGACCCTGAAACTGGCGATTTTTGGAGTTTTTTTGGTGGATTTGCTCCTCTTGCCAAAAAGGCAAGCATTGTTATTGAATCACAAGATGAAGCTGTTCCAGCAAAGCTATTGTGGTGAGTTTTAGATGTTTAAATTGCCTAATGTTTGTGTTGTTTGTTTCCATGTTTCATGATTGTATTATTTCCATTATTTGGCTGTTGTGTGTTGGCAGCAATGAGTACAAATAAAGTAACTTGTTCAATTTTGCACATACTGGCTGAAATTTTAATAATTTCTTATGTATATCAATGGTTAAATTTATAGCATACAAAAAGGCCGTGCAAAACCAGTGGACACTCAATCATTGACAAGAGAAATGCTGGACACAAACAAGTGTTACTTGGTAGATTGTGGTGTTGAGATATTTGTTTGGATGGGTAGGAGTACAACTCTTGAGGAGAGAAAATCTGCAAGTTCAGCTGCAGAAGTGAGTGCTCAAAATATTGTGCTAGAATTTAGAATTTTACTTCAATGCATACAAATGCTTTTTGCATAAACCTTTGATTCTTATATTATTGAATTCTCTTTTTTCATTCATAGGAGCTGATTGCTAGCCAGGGACGATCACAAAAAGCTCACATCACTCGTGTTGTGGAGGGCTTTGAAATTGTCATGTTCAAATCCAATTTTGACAAGTGGCCTCAAAGTACAGATACAACTGTATCTGAAGATGGACGAGGCAAAGTTGTAGGTTTGTACCAATATTGAGGCATTGGGCTTTTTCTTTAAATTTGTTTTGTATCTCATGTAAGCAGTTTACACAAAGGTGGTTTTGCAATCTCATCCTGCAGCCATGCTAAAACGTCAAGGATTCAATGTAAAGGGCCTGCTGAAAGCAGCTCCAGTGAAAGAGGAACATCAGGCATTTATTGATTGTACTGGTAATCTTCAGGTATATAAACCTTCAGGACTGAAAGAGGTACCTAGAATTCATTTTGGCTAGTTTCTTTTGAATAGATGATTAATCTAATAAGTTTGAGGAGTAATTCATTTTGGCTAGTCTCTGTAAGGCCCTCAATGGAAGTAATATGGCATATGCTGTGTCTGATGCCTCTTGTGCCTTGTGCAGGTTTGGCGAGTTAATGGTAACAACAAAGTGCCTCTCCCATTGAGTGAACAGTGTAAATTTTACAGTGGGGATTGCTACATAGTTCAGTACACTTATCCTGGAGAGGAAAAAGAAGAATACTTACTTTGTACCTGGATTGGAAAACAGAGCATTCCGGTATGATTGAAGTCTGAAAATTCAAATCTTTTCTTGTCCAAAGGATGCTTTTTGAAGATAGCTGATATATGGGTCTGAAGAACATGGAATTACAGTTTATTGTTATTTTAATTACCCTGTAACCTTCTTGACATTTTTCTTCTCCAGTGAGAAACCTGTTTTGGATTAACTTTTATTTCAAGATCCAATAGATAATGGAATAAATAGGATTTTTAGGTTAAAACAGGTGAGATGGAAAATGACTACAAACATTAATCACCAAAGTTAAGTGGGTAGGAATGTGTCTCAAAGAGGTAGCTATTCGTATTTCATAATTCTTAATTGCTATTGACTTTGCTACATGCCCTCTTGATGGAAAAGAGCTTGTCTTCATGGTACATGGAGATTATAGGGTATCAGATCCTGATAAGTTTCAATGATAACAACCATTGAATCAGGATTGATCAACCTGAGATCAATCTTGATAAGCATCGAGTTTGGCAAATTCATACTTAACTTTTTTGACTTGAGTGTTGTTGACCTGAAATCTTTGAAATACTTTTATACAACTATGATTATTTTAATGCTTCTAAAATTTCCTGCATCAAAATTGAAGAGAGTTTAAATTTAGCTTTTTTTGGCTTACAACGTACATCAATTTATTTTCTCAGCCTTTTAATGCTATCAATATTCATATCAATTTTCAAGGGTTTCTTAGGTGCTAGGAGAGGTTCAGGGAGTACCCTGCTGGCTCCTTGTATTCTGGCCTGGAGATTATCTTTTGGATGTTATCCTGTAGCAGCCCTATTTTGATTGTGGATGGTGATTTTCCTGGTTCTTCTGATCTGAGCTTTGTGCAACAGCATTGGTTTCTAGCATTTATCTCTAGCTTTGGTTGACTTCAGTTTCTTGATTTTTTGAAGGGTTCCTCCCCTCCAAATGGTTATGTTTACTTGGATCATATCATTTGGGTTTGCCCATTTTGGGTTTAAACACTCAAGTTATACTTACATAAATTTAGTATTTAGTTATGTTTGTAGATCCTAGCACAGTTAACTTGATCTGTGAACTAGGATATGTTTAGGGGGAAAGCTATGGAATTAAAACATTTTGCAGTGGTACACAGATACATGATAATATGTCTGACTGTTAAAGTCTTAAATTTTGTTTATTTATTATGTCTTGCTGTTGAATAGTATGTTATATTGAGGTCTAAAATTGTATCAACCTTTACCTATATTTTAAGGAAATATTATCTGCTTTACCTTGAGCTCTATAAGAAAACGTGTTTGTGTTGTCACAGGAAGACAAAGCTGTGGCTCAATTGTTGGTGAGCAAAATGGTGGAGTCACTCAAAGGGCAGCCAGTTCAGGTTATTTGCCATGAGATATTTGATTTCCAAAGAACATTACTTTTTTTGACTCTTCTTATGCAATGATTTGTGTTTGTTATATTGTAATGGAAGATTGTTTTTATGTAGAAGGCTTACGATTTATCTGATTATTACCTGATAATGCTTTAGGAATTTTGAGTTAAATTATTCAGTCGTATCTCACTCATGTTATTTTCTTTGGTTTTTGTGCTTGCAGGCTCAGATCTTTGAGGGAAAGGAGCCTTCTCAGTTCTTTGCAATCTTACAAAGCTTCATTGTTTACAAGGTACTGTCTATTCAGTACCAAAGTGCTTCATATATTGACCCATTTTTTCCTGAAGGCTTGACATTGTGATACGTGCTTTTTAGGTTTGAGTTGTAATTGCGAAATCTGATTTACCTTAATGCGCATATCTTGGATTTCCTAAGTATTCTAAATTTTTATGAAAGTTTACAAAATTTACATTGCCATATCCTTTTTTTCTGTGTGCTTTCAGGGTGGACTTAGCTCTGGGTATAAGGCATACATTATGGAGAAAAGGATTGATGATAATACCTACAAGGAAGATGGACTTGCACTTTTTAGGGTGCAAGGGACTGGTCCAGATAATATGCAAGCACTTCAAGTTGAACCGGTAAGATAGCATTATAGTTGAAGGTTGCAGGCATGAATGGTTATTAACTGTTTTAAGCAAGGTGGAAATTTTCCTATTGCTTAACCTGTGTGTTTCTGAGCACAGTAACAACTATGGATAATTATGTGGTTCCACTTACGAAATGCTTTGGTTAACAAAGAGCCCATTTATGAATTCATCCCTGCTGAGTGCAAAGGCTTAGCACTTATTCTGACAAAGGCTGGGTTGAGGCCCCTGATGATTTAGGTGGAAGAGTTATGTCTCATACATTGGCAGTTAGTTGGAGGAGGTTGGTCATTCATACAACTGAAAAAAATTAATAGCCTGTTTGGTTTAAATTTCTCACTCACCCACGCTAAGTATTCCGACAATTTCATATTGATTTTGTACCCTTTGCAAAAAAATGTTCCAACTGACAGTATTTATCCAATTGGTGATGTAGCTGGCAGACCTAACGTTAAAGATACTACCATGAACCAGGTGCATCTGTTTTTCTAGTTACCAGTGATTCAAATAGAATAGCCTCAGTCTGTGTAGGGTTGCTGCTACTTGAGAACCATATCAGTCTGTGTAAGCCAAGGTATCTGTGTCTGTATGACGTTTCTGATTGCAGGCTTTGTTCTATATTTCATTGCCCAGAGAATGCTGTGTTAAACTCAGTGAAGAGAGTGTTAGGGCACTCAGTGATTGCTGATGTAGGCCTTGTTTGTTTAAAAGCCCCAATTTTTGTGGATTTTTTGGTGAAACTTGTTGTGGCTGTGCCATCTGTTGAGGTGAGAGGGTGGCTGGTGCACTTGCTCCTGCTGAATTTTTAGGCAATGGTTGAGCTTGTGGACTCTAAAGGGTACTTCCCTCAGATGTTTGGCGGTCTCTCTGCAACTGACTCTGTAAGGGATTTGCAGAACAAGGAGCTTCTTAAAGATATCAAGTTTCCACAATCCATCTAGCTTGTTAAATATAATTTCTGGATTCGATTGTGTCAAAATTTTTTCATCAATGTTTCGAATCACACTACATGATTCATCATCAGGATGAAAGAGTGCTGAGAGATAAGAATGATATGTTGCAGACCCAAACAAAGCTAAAAAGAGAGGGGCATGCAGATCTTATATCTTTGTCTTATTGCCTTGATCCGTACCCAACCCCCAAAAAAATTTTGCCGTACCAACATACCGTACCCATATACCCGATTCCGATTCCGATTCCAATTCTGATTCGGTAATTTAGAAAGTAAGGTACAACAAGTCTTTTTGATATGCTAATTCAAAGTACTCTTTGCACCAACAAATCTTACTCCCACAATCAAAGTTCTCTTGTTGTCACACTTTCTTTCATCCGTGTCTTACTAGAGGGCACATGCCTCTTACACAGTGTTGGATGTGCCCTCTGGTGCAAAAGGACTCTCAACTGTCATGGAACGCAAAGAGACACTGACCTGTGCCATTCTGCAAAACTACTCTTGTAGTGATGCAATCGCTACCTTGCTATATCTGGGAGTTTGGCCGCTTTACAACTTGTATACTGATTCAGCTCTGTTTTTAACAGAAGTTTTGGTGGGTTGATGAAGTGAAGAGTCTTTTGGAAATTTATCTATTGTGATAAGAATGCTGCATTCTTCTATGATGTGTTAACTACTAGTCTTTTTGTGATTTGAATGTTTTAAGATTTATATTGATATGCCTGGCATGTGTGTTTATTTCATTAGGCCAGCTCAGAACATCCGTCTCTCTGATGGCCAAATATGTTTAGTTTTTGTTTAGTAGGAAATCATATCTCTTGTGAAAGTGTCCAGGTCCAAATCATTGTGCATGGACTCACAGATTTCCCGGCAACTGAGATCAGGTGGAAGTCTCAATGACTATGTCACTCTATAGTTGTGGGCCTGAGGCATCCCAGTTATTAATGTCGAAGGCAAGTTGTAGATGACTATGACACAATGAGTATCCCTATGTTGTGAAACTATCTTATTAATACTGAAAAAGGAAATCTTAGCTGCAATCTGTAAATATGAAATATCCTAAATTGCCTATCTCAGCAAATTTTAAAGGCTGAACTATCATTTTGTTACATACATACACTCTTATGGTTAAATGGAATTGAAAACATATGCAGTGAAGAATTAGGACATGTTGTGGCTAAGCTGCAAAAGTTACAAATGTTTTGCCTAGAAATGCTCCTCACAACCTGGAAATTTTCTGGAAATGTCACGTTGGAATTTCAAAATGAAAAAGATTTTTAAAATGTCCAATCTTATTGATACCTACGATTGCACTTCTATTCCATGGATAGTTTAGTGAGAATTTCTGCTAATGGTTATGCTTTCTATCACAAATAAGTTTGTATTACTAGTCATTTGACCTCAATATCTTCAAGATTTTTTTAAATGTACAATTGATAATCAATATCTCTTCTTTTTGGCATATCAAGTGACATGTAACAATAAGTTTTTAAAGTGAGTTACATAACTGCTTCAATGTGCAAATGATTGTTTGTTGTGGCAGTTTCCATCAATTAGTAGCTGGCATTCTAATTGGATGAGATATTACGCTTTTAGATGTTACTTGAAAGAGTGAAGTTTTTCTCAATTGTGTGTAATCCATTAATTTTTCAAGTATTTGGTGCAGGTAGCGACATCCTTGAATTCATCATATTGTTATATCTTGCAAGTGGGTATGACTGTCTTTACATGGTTGGGCAGTCTTAGTACGACACAGGACCATGAACTTGTTGAGAGAATGTTGGATTTGATAAAGGTAGGAAGCTTCTGCTGTGTTACATATCCTGTTTTTATGCTTGGATCGGATATTGATTTTTGCATGAAATGGGGACCTATTATAGATTGAGATTGTGAAGTCATTGTTTTGGAATAAAATTTTGAGTTTGTCATACATGGTAATGTTTATGACTGAAGTGCCACTGCTCATGTGATTTTTGGAAGCTTTGCAAAGTAAACATTTAATCTGAAGAAAAGCCGTATTGGATTATTTTGATTATAAGGCATATCATCTTGAGTTAACTTCTTTATGCATCATTGGTTAAGATTGTATGTTAGAAATTCAATGTTAAATATACTTATAATTGCCTAGGGAAGTTTGCTATATATTGATTGTAATCTTATTCCAATGTAGTTACATGTTTTTACTTTTTACAGGTTAACACACCCTTTATGAATTTTGAAGACTAAATTACTTCTATAGCCATTCTTTCAAATTATATTTCGCATCCCAGGCTTGATGCTACTTCAAGATGGCCGTTTAACCTGTTTGCTAAATGTATTAACAGGCTGACGTACAATCCAAACCACAGAAAGAAGGAACTGAATCTGAGGCATTTTGGAATGCACTTGGAGGTAAAAAGGAATACTCAAGTCAAAAAGTGGTTAAGGATATAAGCAAAGATCCTCACTTGTTTGCGTGCAGCTTGTCTAGAGGTTAAATCTTATTCCTTTTAGAAAGAAGTAAAAACATGTGCTGCAATTTGATTCCTGTTTATCTTTCTCTTACACCAGGGCTTGGTGTTGTTCTTTGAAGTAAAAGTATTCGTTAATCTAATATTATTTTTGCTTTTTGGGACATATTGTCATGCATGCTTCCTTGGGACAATTGTGGGATTTTCAGGAAATTTGGAGGTACAATTTAATTCATCCCCTGCTATATAATTTTAAAAAAGAGGCCTTTTTATGTTTTAACTTTTAAGGAAGGTTTCAATAGAGTTTTCTGCATCGATTGTCTAAGTAATCTTAGCTGCAGGTAACAGAGATATTCAACTTTGTTCAAGATGATCTAATGACTGAAGATATGATGATTTTGGATTGCCATTCGGAGATCTATGTCTGGGTAGGGCAACAGGTTGACTCAAAGTCTAAACAGCAGGCTTTGAATATTGGCCAGGTAATAACACATATCTTCTCTTGAAATTGACTTTTTACTATTCGGTATTCACACATTGGACATACATTAATCAATCTAATTTCGTGCCTGTGAATAAACAGAAATATCTTGAAAAAGATGTACTACTTGAAAGATTATCTTCAGAAACGCCCATATTTGTTATCATGGAGGGGAGTGAACCGTCATTTTTCACACGTTTCTTCACGTGGGACTCATCAAAGACAACTGTAAGCTTTTTTACTTCATTTTTTAGAGGAGATTTGCTGGTTGTTAAATGCACAAATTAAGATGCTTGGTATAAATGTTCTATTGGATTTCCTCATGATTTTTTAATATGTTTGCTATTTACCAACACAGTGGATGTTATGTACTGTATTGTAGTCAATAATGCCTACTTTATGATTCTAATCTTTCTTATACTTTGTATGAGCTACTCGTTTTCAATGTCTGATTTTGGTTGTGAATATTTGGAATTTGATTGCAGATGCATGGAAATTCATTCCAAAGGAAGCTTTCCATTATTAAAACTGGAATATCTCCAATTGCAGATGTAAGAAAGCCTTCTATATATTTCTTTGGGTTTTGCTTCTCCTTTCCTCAAATTTGAGCATGCATGCTGCTTTTCCAGGAATCCTTTCATGACAAAAGACATGAAGTTCAAATGTTTAATTTTTAAATATCCATATTAATGAGTTACTACAATATGCTAGACAGAGGGCTTGCTTATTGAATACATGCCTGTCTATTGGCATATTTCTAATCGATAGCTTTTGAGTAGATTAATGTTTTGATTTATTCGCAAAGGGACTTGAGTCTTCTTTATTATTGAATTTCAAGTCTTTCGCAATTTCAAAAAGCCCCATACTTTCTTTCCCAGGATATTGAAAGATTTATGCCTTCATAGGCATATACAAATAGCACATTTGTTGACTAGGTTATATTATTTAAACAAGAAAGGGCATAATCTAAAATTCCTACTACAATAACCTTCAGAATGATTAACCCTAATGGCCACATAAGTGCTAATAAGGAGTGGAATCACGCTGATAGCGGCACCCTGCTAATACGGATAAAAAAGTGATAAGAAAGCTCTTTTCTTTGTTTGGAATAACCTGTTTTTAGGCCATCTCTGTGAATTTGATGAATCTCTGCAATTGAGATTGGAATAGGACCACACCCCCAATAGATGCTAAAAATGTATGCCCTTGAAATTTGAACTTTTGCTTCTGCAGTGGATATCTATCGTGGAACAACCTGATCATGTCTGTTCATTGATTTTTGGAAGCAAGTAGCTACCATGCCTAGTTATGTCCACTGCATGCATTACCTTTCAAAATTCCTGAAGAGATGTTCATGAGCTCTAATATTGTTAGCTTCTCTTCCATTCATGGAGAGGAGGTTTCTTGGAATGACATGCATTAAGCTCACTCAACAACAGCCAGCTTTCTTTGTCAATGCAAAATTTTCTCTATTTTGATTTTGGAAATATTTTGAATGTTTAATTACTTCTAGCAAATAGGCTAACAATTTTAAAATGAAGAGAGAGTCGAGCATGTTGGATGTTGGGATTGGTGCTTTTCTAATTTGGATTGTAAAATAAGTAATTCTGTTCTCTGCATCTGCCTTGTCATCCAGTGCCACCCATTAAGATGCATGTTTTTAAGCAATACAAATTTTAAAAAGTCAGGCTTACTAAGACTACTTGGGTTTATGAATACTAAACGTTATTTGCAGCCGTCACTTTATAAAAGAACATTACAGAATGTGAAATTGAATGTCCATGCCATTCTAATATATAACATAAATGTCTAGACAAGAAAATGGGCATGTAAATATTGTAAATGAAAGCCTAGGTTATCTCAGGTTACTATTAGCCTTAATATTACATGCGTATTGAGTCAAATCATAACTTTGCCATGATACAAGAAAAAAATATACAATAGACAACTTTTTAGCTTCACCTATACCATTCTGTTAAATGTTTGATGTTTTCTGAGTGCCTTAATTGCTCCTTATCTGGTTATGTACTATGGGTGCAATTGGTAGTCCCATGGACTGTTTGGTCTTGTGGACATAATAAAAATCATTTCATTTCATTTTATATAAAATGGTTACTACTTGTGGAATCATTGCACTAAACCCAGAGTTCAATATTTTAATTCATTTGTACAGAAACCTAAGAGGCGCACCCCAGCTTCCTATGGAGGACGTATGAGCATGCCAGATAAGACATCACAACGCTCCAGAAGCATGTCTTTTAGCCCTGATCGTGTTCGTGTGAGGGGGAGATCTCCAGCTTTCAATGCATTGGCTTCAGCCTTTGAGAATCCAAGAAATCTTTCTACACCTCCTCCCGTGGTGAGGAAACTTTATCCAAAGTCAGTGACACCAGATTCACTAAGCAAGACAGCTACGCCAAGATCACAAGCTATAGCAGCCCTAACATCTAAATTTGAGCCTTTCAAGGAACGCAAATTACTGAGTGATTTTACAGGTAATGATTTGTGGTCTCTAAATATTATGTATTTATCATCAGTGCTTCAAATATCAACAAGAATACTTCTTATAGAATAAGGTCAAGCTAACATTACTATCCTGTTCTGGGATTTTCTCCTTAACAGAAGCAAGCTCCGAAACTCCACCTAAAAAGCTGGAGACAACTCCAGTTTCACCAAGTAGGCCAAATTCTATTTCCACGAATGGCAGAACTAGTTCCAATTCTATGAGTAGCAGAATTGAAGCACTAACTATAAAAGAGGACTTAAAGGAAGATGAACCTGAAGATGATGAAGGGCTGATCACATTCCCCTTTGACCGTTTAAGGATATCGTCTCCAGATCCTGTTTCAGATATTGATGTAACGAAAAGAGAGGTACAATATAATTTTTGGATATGATACTAATTTTTTTTTATTCATTTTGGATTTGTTTGAATAATTTTGGGTTTTGTTCTGTATAACTTGAACGACTTCAGACTTACTTGTCTTCTGAGGAGTTCCGGGAGAAGTTTGGAATGACTAAAGAGGCTTTCTACAAGCTGCCCAAGTGGAAGCAAAACAAGCAGAAGATTGCTCTCAACTTGTTCTGAAGTCAATTTAGGTGTTCGGAAGTTGGAAGCTGAAATTTTCAAGGCTAATATGTATCAATTCCTGTAAGAATCTGTATAATTACATTGTTCTATGGAGTCATTCTGCAATTTATTTTTCTTGAACAAGAAGGAGATATTTCTCCAGACAAGAAAATTTCGTTCATTCTACAAAGAAGATTTTTCGAGTTTGTGGGGTGAAATGGCAGAGCATTGTAACCTGTTCACTACCCCAAAGCTTGATGCTATTCCTGGAAGCTTGTGCATTGTTTCATCTTCTGCATAATTTTGTCAGCAGTTAAGTATTTTTTGTGATTTTATAGAGGTACAGGAAGTCTGTGAGTTGATATTTATAAGAGGCATTGTAATCGTTAACAGTAGAAGAGAGAGATCATGGTGATGGAGATTGTTATTTCTAGTTTTGTAGAAGCAGGGTTACTTGTTTAATGTAACAAGTGAAAGCTGTCTGTCGGACGTTCTTCTTGGTATCGTGAACAAGGCCCTCTTCAGACGTGTTCACTAATTATTTCCATTTCGTATTTGTTTGGAAAATAAAATATGATTCTTTGTGTTTGTAAATGAGAACCCTAAGGTTGAATGCATATCGTATCTAGATCTTTGCTTCTGAGATGGGGTTACTCTTTTCTTCAGAATTTTCTGTGTAGGCTTGGGTATTTGATGTATATTCAATCGCAATGGAACATTCTTAGCTTGGGTATTTGATGTATATTCAATCGCAATGGAACATTCTTTATAGATTTGACGGTATTGTGAAATAGACCCCTTTTTTCTGTATTCGTTTGTTTCTTAATAGTCTGATCTTTTCTTTGTGGACGGTAAAATGCAAAGCTGATAAATGATGCTGCGATCTTTTTGCATGTATAATACAGCAATTGTTTCTGTTCTGTGTAGTCTCCAAAGTGATTCAAATAGAGTTATGGCATTTAAGAAACAAATTAGATAATTGGATGTTTCATTTCTAGCTTATTTGATAGAGATACTTCGCCATTGGATATTACTTTTCTACAAAGCACCATATTTATGAGGATACAAACAAAAGATTCATTCCATGTGTGAATTTCAAAGCAAATAAGGACAAAGTTCTTGATGGTTGAGTACTAGAGCATAATCAAACAGGTCAGCTTCATGGCCTCTTTGCAAATTAGTCAATTTTTAACGAACTCTCAAAAATCAAATTTGTCAATAAGCAAACTTTCTGGAGTGTACTTCAATTTTTGTTTTGTTTTTTTTGTTTTAAATCTTTTTCTAATTCAATGTAAAAATGCAGGTATACCTACCTATTATCTCAATAAGTATGACTAATGCTTGTTTGTATATGTATTCCTTTAATATTGTTGAAGGATGCAATTTTTTTGGGTAAGAGTGTTTTATGTAAAAACCACTCGGTTTGTAAATTGATATGGGAGCACAAGTCTAAAGGTGACATCTGTTTGGTTGAGAGCTAATGATTTATGTGTATCCATTCTGTCAAAGTTGTCAACGACATAGTCCTAACATCATATCTTATTGTGTTGGGGGCCTTGCACTCAATAAGATTTGATTTTTGGTTGGTTCATTCAAAATCATTCAACTTTGTCACTAGACCAATGACCTAAATAAAAAGATTTACCAACTTTTTTATTAAAAAACTTTTTCTTAATTTTTAATATTTACATAAAAAATGTTACACAATTATGATAAAACATATTGATGAGAAACTTAGAAAGTAACTAATTACTAAAATGTTTGATTTGGGTGACAACCTTGCTCACACTTATGTACACAAGTATCAACTAGTTTATTAGCAATGGTATTTTAGGTGCTCATAAAATATTTGATAGAAATTTGATATTTAGTGTTCATTTTATAATGTCATGAATGCTAGTAGGAATCTTCAAAATACAAATCTTGCCATCTATGTTCTAAACACACATTTAACATGCCACCTTATGTCACAAACAAATGCTAATGATATTAAAACTAAAACTTTATTAAAAAAGTTAAAACCTTATTTGCTAAACTTTATCCAATAATCTCAATAATCTTTCATTTTACTATTAAAAAAATTTATCCTTTCACCTTTATATTAATTTATAATAAATTACAAGATTAATATAAAATATCTTTTTACAACATATATTTATAGATAATTCTTTTAGTTAAAATAAAACTTAAAATATATAAAAAAATAAATTGTGATAAGGAATTTAAGATTTAAGATTAAGATATTAAGATCATTAAACACAAAAACCCCAATCAACTATGAAGAACAAAGGAAACATAAATGTAAATAATTAATGCTATTAGATCATGTGTCCATTCGCTGAGCTTCGTAGCCCTTCTCCATTTTGATGTAAATAATTAATGCTATTAGATCGTAGGTATATACTTAACAAGCCTATGACCAAGACAAAGCAAAATATCAAAGTTTATTCTCAATAGCACGACAACATATATATTCCCGCATAAGATAGAAACGAGATTGATGAAAAATAAGAAAATTGATTGATTTTTACAAAAAATACTTTAGTTTGAGAGCGAAATTGCATTTTCAAATAATGGAAACATTATTTAAATGCAAAAGGAAATGACAAATTAACTTTTTGATTAAATAGAAATTTAATTAAAAAGTGGGAGAAAATGTCATTTAATTAAATAAAATTTAATTATAGTGGAAAGTGACAAATAATTAAATAAATATAAATTTATTTAATTATAGAAATCAAAGATATTAGTGACACAATTAAATAAATAACAATTTATTTAATTAATCAAAAGAGGACATTTAAGGATAAAATAAATAAATTAAATAATTTACATAATTTAATTAATAGAAGACTTTACGACATTAGATAATAATTAAATAATTAAGATTATTTAATTACCAAGGATAAAAAAAAAGGGTTTTACTCTGGTTTCGAGAGGAGAGTGTTAATTTGATTGTGACTCATTTTAGCATATATATATTCCTTATATTTCTTTTAGGAATGGGAAGATCTCTTGCTACTTATACCATAGGGAGTGGGGGGAGATTGGGATATTGTGACCTCTTGCATGCAACACGATGCTTTACCCAATCAAGCCACGACCCTCACCCCAAAGCTAATATTTCTTCTTTTCATTTATAATAATTAAATAATTTCTATTTTTCTTTATATCTATATTAAATAAATTATTTTTAAATATTTAACTAATTTATCATTTTCCCTCCAACATTTATTTATAATAATTTCAATTACTTCTTTTGGCCCTCACTATAATTAAATAATCTAACACTTCCTCGAATAATTAAATTAGCTAACACTTCTTTCCATAATTAAATAAATTACCTATTTCCCTTCAAAATTAATAAATAAAAATTAATATTTTATTTATTTTTTCAATCATACTTATAAATTTATTTAACTCTTTCAACTATTCCACCTCATCAATCTTATCCATTTACTAATTTTAGCTCTTATCCTTTCTCTTTTTTTTTAATCCATTGATTTTTTAAATTAATCTCTACCATTGATCAAACATCAAGTGAAACATATAAATAAACCACTTCATCCACACATTATTCCCTCGATCTAGAGCATAAACATTATCAAGCAAGAGTATTATCATTATCAAACATTATCAATATCTTTTATCTAGCTCTCCTATCTATCTATTATCTTTGATTATTATCATTATTTTTGCAATTTCAAACTATCATACTATCATTGTGGTATCATGGTTATGCTATTTTGAAGAGGAACCCACATGTCAAACATTCAAGCAAATATCAAAGAAACAATAGAGAAAATTGAGATCTAGACTATGGTATAATTGTTCATTATTCCATTCATACATAGATCTTAGATCTTAAGCTTTATTGAGTGATTGTTGAGTGCAAATTTGGTACTTTCACTGTATTATTCTTATTTTATATAGTTCAAATTTTCATTCAACATCCACATTTTCACACACCCAGTGAGACCCATATTCCTAATTTTTAACAATATATTTTTGTAAGAAATTCAACTTTTTGAAGGCTATAGGTTTAGATTTGATGCATTTGGTTTATTTTGTAGCATTTGACTTTCAAATATTTTCACAATCAATTTGTAGATCCACACATCTGATATATTTTACTTTGCTTCTTAAGCGAATTGCAACACTTTTGATTCGACTTACACTACTTTTGAATAGACCTATTGTGCATATGATTAATTTAATTATGCTTGTGAAGCAACTTGCCACACATTTGATTTGATCTGGTGTGCTTCTGATTTGACCTATTGCACATTTGATCAGTGGACAGTGAGAAATTTAAAATTGATTTTAATTGATTACAAATTTGTAGATATTTGAATTTCTAACATTTGTGACAAATTTGACCTCCATCTAATCCCCAATCTAAGCTATTAGTATTTTCTAGTGTTGCTTGTTGATATTTGTGTGTAGAGATTAGATTTTTGAAATTCAAAAAATGTTACAAGATTGGTTTGGATCGTTTAACATTGAATCAAGAATTCTTCTCCAATTTAGCATTGGAAACAAGGTACCTTCACATCTTTGTTATCTATTTCCACTTTAGATGATCTTTTTTGGCATGTCTTTTCACATTTGAAGTTGGGTTTAAAATTAACCTTTTGCATTTGGATTTGGGATCTAAAATAAACCAATGTCTTTTAATCCCCCAGGTTTACTTATGTATGCTCTCTTCTTGCATCTTAGAGTGATCACGAGGATAAAAATATGTGATCTTGTTTTCCTTTCTAGGGGTGTAGGAATTTATGGTGAAATCCTTAACACCCTAGGATCACTTGCAAGATAAAAATGGCTTCCACAAGAGAGAGATGGTTGAAATATCATGCTATGATTATGGATGTAAGATTTCCAAATTGAATATGACAATGTATATACGATGCCTTGCTTATAAAGGCAAGTTGTGAGATAGGATTAGACAAGATCTTGGCATGTGTCTTAATCCTATACAATGAGACAACTACCTCAAAAAATATTAAATGAATTAGGACACAAGCATTAAATGCCAAAATATAAGATAAGACCTAGTAACAATTAAAACTAACTAGAAAGATTCCCTCATAGGACATAAGTGGACTTAAAATGCAAATAGGACCTAGATAGGTAAAACACCTATTTACACCAACAAGGGGATCCTAGGGATTTCATCACCATAGGGGATGACCTAAACTCTCATGTGTTGCAAGGTGTGCGCCCTTAGTCTCCTTGTGTTGTGCAAGGCAACACTTGGGTTCATGACATTGCTTAATTGCCTCCTGTGGATTAATTAACTTTGGTGATTGTATCGAGCATTAATAGGTCGATCTTTTGGTGCAATGACAACCGTCTGTGCAACAGTTGGTATCAAAGCCTGGGTCATGGGTTCAAATCCCTTACTTGCGTTGGGGAGATTGTGGCAAGGTGTGCACCCTTGGTCTCCTTGTGATGTGCAACACAACGCTTGGGTTTGTGACATGGCTTAATTGCCTCAAGTGGATTCATTAACGCTGGTAGTTGTATCAGACATTAATAGGGTCAATCTTTTGGTGCAACAACAACCATCTATGCAACATCGTGTTTTGACGAAAAATAAAGAGCGCAAGGTGAATCAAAAGCCACACCTCTTGAAAGTGGAATATTATCAATCTAGGCTAAGCCTTTAATAACTTTATACCTTGAAGTTTAGTGAAGGTGGAGAGTGGGTTACCCTCTCCTCTGACTGCTTGATATTATTCCCCTTCATCTATGGATTAGGCCTCACATACCCTTGTGGTATATAGAGGATACCCTTAGTTGAAGTTGTGAAGCCTAGTTGAAACTTATTTGACATCTTTTCTTGTGGTGCCTTGTGCCTACAAGGATTGATAAACCCATTTGAGTAGGCTTGTTCATGTGTCTTATGTGTTTGAATGTTTAAAACACCTTCCCTACTTGGAATCAAAAGGGGACATAAAATCCAAAATGAGCCATAGGAATTGTCTTTTGCATTATTTTTGCATGTATTCATCTTTAAATAAATTGCAAAAACTCAAGAACTCAAAAATCACAAAACAACATCAAAACATTCCAAAAACAAACAAAACAAGCAAATCAATGTCTTTATTTTCTTAGATTTAGAGTTATTAATATGTTTGTTGTATCTTCTTAAAATCTTTAATATTTTAAAAAATTCACTAGCCATCTTGGTGATTGTTTGTATCTCTTGCTAAAAGAAAGTGTCCAAAATAAAAACACATTGTTAAAAATTTCTTCTGATAACCATAGTTGTTCTTTTGAATTATTGTTTTGTGCATTTGATTAGTTTTGTTGCATTTTTGAGTTTCTCTAGGTTGTATTTGTTGAATGGTTTTGGGTCACATCTGATTGATAGTGTTACACTTTTGAACTATTTTGAGTTGCATTTGATTGACAATGTTGTGCTTCTAAGCTATTCTGAGCAAATTTTGATTCAACATGTAGTGCTTTTGATCAATATTGGGTCACTCCTGACTGGTATCTATATCCTATGAGATTTCCAAAATCATTACAAAAAAACACTATCAAACACACATACCTAATGCAGACCTTCAATATATCTCATTGGCTAAAGACATCTTGCATTATTACATTATATTTCAAAATTTTTATCTTTGATAAGGCTTGGAAAAGGACAAAATATTTTGGAGTTTGTCCAAATCAACATATCATTATTAGTGATAGTATCAAAATCTATTAAAGCTTAATCTAGATCTTTTATTTGTTATCTCTAACTTGACTCTTTTGCTTGGAAACTTGACTATTTCAAGGTGTTAAGTTAGCTTAATATCATTAGTGGATATACTAGCTTAAGATCTTTGGCTACTCTTGAGTTGGAAACCTCCACTTCCTACCCATTTTCTTGGACTCATAAGTCTCGCTCAAGAAAACAATATCTATTTTGACTTGTTTGCTTGGACTCGTAAGTCTAGTTCAAGTAAATAATCTCTTTCTTAATCTATATCATTTGGAGATCTAGCTTATCTTTGATTTATTTTGGTTTTATCCAACAAGCATATCTTATCAATCAAGCTATTCAATCTTCTTCAAGACTAATTACATTTAAAAAAATCCAAAAATTTACATATCCATAACAATTCTGCATTAGGAATAAAGGTGTTATACTTACATATGTTGGTCACAAGGTCACAATACAAGAAAAACATGAAATCTCACCAAACTAGCTTGAACATGCAAACAACTGTGGGTGGTAGCCAATATGAGTTTGGAATGTATTCACAATTTCCTTCCACCCTAGGTGGATATGAAATCCCCAAATCATCACCTTCAAGGATGACTCCTATTCAAGAAGATATTAACTAAGAGCCAAAATAAGAGGAACTAAGATCCTAAAGCAATGAGAGTTATGGAACTTCTCTTTGCCATAATTCACGATCATTATCTTCAGATGCTAGTTCAAAAAGGTGCCAAGGTACCCTCTAATTTTGACACTCCCATTTATAAAGAGTAAGACCTCATAACTTTCACTACAACTAATACGTTGAGAGAAATAAACCTCACCAAGATTCCTATCACAAAAATGCCTCTACCATATTCCACTACACTTATTCAATCACCAAATTGATACAAAGCCCATTAAATACAATGTTTTCCACTTTTCCTCATACACATCATCTCAACCTCACATATCTAAATTTTAATGACACCCATATCAAGAGACACATGATCATTTTCATCTAATCCCTCTCATTCCATTAGTCAATCAAATATTCCAAACCCATCTCAAACAAATTATATACATATGGAATGGAGGTAAAATAGCGCTTGAAGATATCCCTTCCATCCTATTCAAAGATCTTTTATCTCAAGATAAAAACAACCCTTCCAATCCAACCAATGATTCTACTCCATCTCAAGACCCAAGCATCCCTTCCATGCCATCTCATGATACCCTTCTTGATTTGTATCATGGTATTATTCATAATCAAGAGCAAGGTATCCTTTCCACTTCCCCTAATTATTCTTCCTCATCTCTATCTCCATCTCAAAATCCTAAAATTTGTCTTAATACCCCTTGTGATCCCAATTGTCCACAAAATCCTACCATCCCTATCCAAGAAATGCATATCAAAGCACAAACTAAATTGACATCCAAATTGGCTCATCCAAAAGCTTCATCTACCTCTAAGCCATCCATTCCATCACATATCCCTCATCCTATACAAATAAATTCTTCCTTCCTTCCTTTGATCTTAATTATCCTATCCATATCCTCCATAATATATCCCTCACCCTATCAAATCCACCCCCCTACCCTTTCATCTTTGATCTTGATAAAACTAGGGGCAAAAATCATCTGTGTATGCTTGGGACAATGCAAACCCTTACTTCCTCCATAATCCATATCCTTTTTGCACCATTCTCTCATCTCCAAAATATTTTACTACCTTTTATCCATGATTACACTACCTCTAGTATGGGGCATCTTGTTTCTTTGCAATATAATTCTTGGATATCCGTTCTCCTATCTTCCACCTATCCACCTATCAGGGCTTAATAATTATCAGTATCTATTGTTTCACCTATCTACCTATCGTAATAAAGTCAAATTCACTTTTCCACTTCATAATAAATTATCACACTTTTCCTTGACCTAGTCATTGGTTGGATCTGTGTCACTATCTTGAGAGTAAAATTTACACATACACTACCTACACTTGACACTCAAACAAAAAAACTAGACGCGTTATAGAAAACATCAAGCTTTCATGAAAATATTAAGCAAGAGATTGTTGTTGAACTAAGTCTACTACCTACATAAATCTTTTCCTAATATATATTTATCTATTTGTTATCTGACCAATCCAGGCCTTAACAAATGTATCTTTCCTACAATAGGCCCTATCTAAAATTGAACTCATCTTTGGCAAGAGATATGATCGAAGTTGACTTATTTTGCCAGTTGGTCTTTTTTATTTATTGATTTATCTTTTCGTCTCATTCTTACACTTATTCAACACCATCTTGATCTTTTGATATCTTGGTGTGCTTAGAGAAGCTTGAAATGGGACACGGTCATTGATTTTTGTATGCCATGTTTATGTGACATTCTTGTAATATGACCATGGCGAATACTTACCTTGTGTGTAATTGGGGTAGCTTCTTGCATAAACAAATGTCTTTTATATATCAAGTAATTCATGCCTTTTGTGCACTAGGATTATTATGATCTAAGTCTTATTTCCTCACATATTCTGACAAGGTTTTTGTATTTTTGGTATGAACAAGAGCAACCCTTTTTGTTTGCAAAGTCAAAGTCCATGCAAGTGATACGCCATATTGGTTCCTCATACCTTGGTGCATAATACCCACTTGCTATAACCAAAGCAAAAATTATCTTTCCATTTTCTATCCATCTTAAATATTTCCATATACTCATTTCTCATTTACGAGTTTCAATAGATATTTGATTAATAGTCTAATTATCGCCATTCAATCTTGTTGTGTTCATATATTTCCTACTTACACAATCATTAGTATCACATCATAACACCATAATATCACATTATAACCACAACATATGCATCATAATCATAACATCATTGCATCATAATCATATCAAGTCTATCATAATACTAAAGCACCATAAACGTCCATCGCACATATTGTCATCATCATAACATCATATAATAACTATCACATAAACATCTATAACATATACATCATCATTATAATAGATCTAGCCTATCATTCCTATCGTGAGCTTGACTAATTGTTTTTGGTTGATCTCTCGAGGGGGCATCCTACCTCGATCTCTTGGTACATCGGGCCCACTGGGGCATGCCACCAACATTTTTTACACTAGCATTATTTCTTTGAAACAATGCTATAAAACACATTGTCTGAAAGAGGGGCAAAATGTAGACAACTAAAAATGACTAAAATTCTAGGTTTCTATATTATCATTTTCTCTTTAATTCTTCTATTTATATTATATTTAATTAAGCTAATATTTCCTCTTTTCATCTACAATAATTAAATAATTTTTAATTATTTAATTATTGAACTATTCTTCTTTATATCTATATTAATTAAATAATTTTTTATTATTTAATTATTGAACTATTCTTCTTTATATCTATATTAATTAAATAATTTTTTATTATTTAATTAATTTATTATTTTCCCTCCAACATTTAATTAAAATAATTTCAATTACTTCTTGAATCCACTAAAGTAAAATAAATTTCAAAATTATTTAATTAGCTAACATTTCCCCCCATAATTAGATAAATTAAAATAATTTATTTAATTACCTCTTTCCCTCCAAAATAAATAAATACAAATAAATACTTTACTTATTTATTTAGTCATGTTTATGAATTGAATAAATAAATTTATTTCATTCTTTCAACTATTCCACCTCATCCATCCTATCCATTTACTAATTTTATCTCCTACCCTTTCTTGCATCTAGCTTTTGTTGGAGAATGCCAAGATCAAAAGCATGAAAAATACTTCCACAAATGAAAAAAATGAGCACAATAGTATTCCTATCAAAATACAAATGAAAAGTGTGTAAATACAATGATCAAGCCTTGCATATATAGGCAAGGATGAGGAGGTGAGAAGGTAGGAGTGAAACTTTGACTACCCCTCCAAAGATGGGATACTTGTGAGCTCACTTGACAAGTGGGTGAGCAAGTGACAAGTGTACATGCAATAGGTGTCTCAAGTCATGAGGAAACATATCTCAATGCTCTGAAGTGAGACAAAAAGAAAAATAATCCTAAGTAAACTTAAGCTAGGTGTGAATAGGTCAATCCTACATAGGTGTTTAGCTAACTAGGTGGATAATGACTCTATTTACACTAATACCCCTTAAGTGAAAATTAGGGAGAAATGTATGCACTAATGACGAGTCCTGACTACGAGGCCATGCTAGGTACTCATGTACAATATCTCATAAAGTGGAGTAAAGGAGAAAAACCCAGTAGGAAATAAAAACCCCTCTCCAAAAAAAGAATGGTGCAAATGCAATGGAATGTACAAGTAAAGAATATAGGACTCATGATGAACCCCCAAGAACTACTTCTATCACATAAGTACAAGAAATATTCCCCCCATAAGAGAGAAAGAGAGAGACTATGGAGCCCCCGATAAGATCATAGAACCTGCAATGCTAAGTGATTCTCAAAGAAGAATGCAAAATGTGATCCCTGAATGTCGAACAACATTTCTTCCTTGTAGAAGAAGATGAACTGCAAATAGGTGCATAATATCTTCCCATGTGAGAAGAATGGAATCTCTAAATAATGCACAAGATCCAAAGAAAATAGTGAAATCTCTAAAATCTGCTCAAATGCTCCATGTGAATGCTTATGTAGAACATAAACCAAAGATGTAGATGGGTTGATAACTACATTAATGTGGCTATTATCAAAGGTGTCTACAAACTCTGTAAAATGGGAGTCACTAAACAAGTCTGATATGCCATGTAAGTAATCATCCCATTCAACTGTAGTGGAAACACAACTATGAATATCCAGTTGCCTTGAATCATGAGAAATTGATGATGGAGGAAAACTCAATATTGAAGAAGCAAAATATGAAGGAGATGTGATATCAATGTAAGGTGAAGGAATCAATGAGGAGGATAGAACACCAAGGTTCAAATAACCAAACTATATCTCCTTATGCATGCTAAAGGTATTAGTTTCATCTATACTCAAATCATCATCAAAATTGACAGAACCAAAGGAAGAAAAGGAATATAATCTAGAATCATGATCAACATGACCTGTGGCAATGATATCTCTACACTGCAAATCTCTAATGATCACAAAATGTGGTGTGAACTCAACTATTTTTCTTTTTCCACTACGTGTAATCTGATAAATGGAAAGTAGATTATTGGATAAGGAAGGTACATAAAGTACATCATTGAATGCTCCTCTAATTTGAATAGATCCTTTTCCAAGAGCTAACATATAGGTTTTATTCACCATCAATATTGGTGGAAATGAACAAGGCTCAAATGTAGAAAATAGTTTATTGGATGTAGCCATGTGGTGTGATGCCCCATAATCAAGAAGCCACTTTTGTGATGTGTTGTTTATTAAAACAATGAATGCCATACCCTTATTCTTATCCTTTATTGAAAATGTGGATGATGTAGATGCTGAAAGGGAAAAACCACTTGTTTTAGACAATTGAAGTTGAGTTTGTTGAAGAATAATCTTCAAGTCATGAATTTCATTTTTGTAACATTGGTTTTCTTCATGCCCAATTCTTGTACAATAAGTACATTTGGGCTTATCCTTAGAAATTTTCCCTTTTGATGAGGGAGATGAATCCAAGGAATTTCCTGATTGTGATCCCTTAGCTTTATCCTTAGTTTGTTTCTCTCCCTTAGATGATTGAACAACTAATGCTTGAATTTTTGAAGTTGTGATAGCATCCATATAGATTAATTTAGATTGTTCTCTTGTGATTCTATCACAAAATTATTCGAAAGAAGGCATTACATGTGATTTTCCAAGGGCATCCATTATAGAGTAGAAAGAAGAAGCAAACATTTAATAAGGACCTTTGAGCTTTGAGAGAATCAAGAAGAAACATTCCTTATCTATTTTTGTTTTACCACAACCTTGAAGTCTAGAAAGCAAAACTTAAACTGTACCAAGAAGTCTTCAATAGATGGGAATGAATTAGGAGACAACGTTGTTAATTCTACAGCCAATTGTAAAATCTTGAACTCATCAACTTTACCAAAGAGAGCTTCAAATTTTTCCCACATTTGCTTAGGAGTTGTACAACTACAAATGTGAAATTGTAAGTTATCAAAAACAAGAAGACCTATTAGACCCATCGCTTCATCTAAATTTTTTTGATAAGTAAACTACTCAAACTCTTTGGTAAAATGTATTTATTATCCATTGATCATTTGCCATAATCCCTTAGATTGAAGTAGTTGTTGTACTTTGACTTTCCATGTGTGAAAGTTATGTGGTGTTAACAAGTCAATTTTTGGATCCATGATGCAAACACAACGATGCACTTGAATTGTGCCTTACCAAACTACCCAAAATTATATTATATATGATTGTAGACCCCCCCCCAGAAATATGCAAAAAAAGAATTACAAGTTTGTGTAAAGTTTGGAAGCCAAATCGTCCGTTTATAACTCACAAATATTTTTAAAAATATTGAAACCGAAACTGAAATTTGATTACAAATCTGGAATCCTTTCAAAATTTTGATGAATTTAAAAAAAAAAATTGTGAATTTTTGATAAATAGGGTGAAAGTTATGCCGGATTGAAAATTGCATAATTTACACTTGAATTCAGAGGTTTAAAAAATCAGATTAAAAATTACAATTTTGAGAATGTCTTAACGCTAAAATGTTAGGTTGGAAAGAACTTTCTGATGACTATTCACATGCTAAAATCTAACCTCTCGTTTGCAAATTATGTAAAAACGAAAAAAGGCCCCTTTTTTCAACTTGTAAATGGGTAACTTGATAGCCAATTCACACTTAACGGATAACAATAAATGTTTAACAATTATAATAATTTGACAATAAATGAAATGATTGTGATAAATATTACAACAAACATGATACTAACCATTGTAGTAGACCCAGTCAAAAGTCTCTTGTAGCCGTTGGATGAGTAGAGAGACCATGTGCTTGCTAGTGGACCGATTCTTTAGGAAAATTTAACTCAGTATTCTCCGAACAAAGAAATTATAACCGATTTGACTTGCAATACTACAAAAGAATTCCGATTCAATGAAGAGTTCTTCCCAATTAATATAGCGCCATATTAACTTACCAATGATGCTGTGTGGAAGCTGGTAGAGGGCTCAAAACTGGTCTGTTTACCAAGCTGCACCAAAAAAAGAAGATGCAGATCATTGAAAAGAGACCTTAGCACTATCCATAGGAGAGGGCGCTGGAAAGATATGTGGTGTAGGTAAAATATGATGAGCAATCTTCCTGTGCAGGTCGCCACCTCCCAAAAAATGCCACAATAGGCGAATGATTTTATCACATAGCCAATAAAAAAAAATTGTTTCTTGTAACAACTAAATCAACAACCCAAAACATACAAATATCCTACAAAGAGGTCAGATAGGTTGATATGCCTTCACAAAAATGATGCCGCGAACCAGAAGATAAGCAATAATGATGAAACCACTATAAAAAAAAAACAAGTCGTCCTTCCAAACATGCCAAATTTGTGCAAAATACAATTGTTTACCTAATAGGTGGATGGGCAGAGGGTAGATTGGCCCTTTGTTAAAGAAAAAACATTTCAATTTTTACAACTTTTGTTCAATTGGCACAAAGGTCTAAAAAATTGCAAAAAGTTAAAGTTATCAAATTTGATGAAACAAAAGGTGTTTTTTCGTTTCTTGAGCCTTCTAAAAATGATGGCGTTGTTTATTTTTCTCTATGACACTTCGTTGATAGGGCTAAGTGTTGGAGTCACCTCAATGTGGGAAGAAACGTGCTCTTATGACTCTGATACCATGTTGGAGAATGCCAAGATCAAGAACATGAAACAAACTTCCACAAGTGAACAAAATGAGCACAATATACAACTGAAGAGTGTGTAAATACAACTGATTAAGCCTTGCATATATAGGCAAGGATGAGGAGGTGAGAAGGTAGGAGTGAAACTTTGACTACCTCTCCAAAGATGGAACACTTGTGAGCTCACTTGACAAGTGGGTGAGCAAGTGACAAGTGTACATGTGATTTGTAAAATGATCCTACTTATGAATCACTTAAACAATTTGTTAGATTCACTTATGGATCACATATTTTATTATTAGTGATCATTGACGAATTGAATGTAAGAAAGAGAATAGAAACGAGCATTTAGAACATAGACATAAGAATGAAAGAAACAAGATTTGATAATAGAGTTCACCACTTAGGGCTACGTCTCCGGATCCACCTAACATGCGTGATTGTTGCCATAATAATGTCAAATCTGCAAACACTCTTGTACATCATATTGGTCTTCAAACTATAAAGACAAATTGATACGCCTCCCAAGAAGATTCAAGCCCTCCAAGCTCTCCTTGATTTAGGAGCAACAACATCATGCCTTCAGTACAAGACCATAACTATGGTTTAGCTTGGACATACAGTTCTTTGCCAACATCATCTCAAATCTAGAAGAACTTCAACTTTATGCTCTCCTATTACAAATGCTGTGATAAAATTATCACCCTACACAAAAAGTCTTCAAGTACTTCTTTCAATTGCAAGAGATATGGCTTTCCAAAGCCCTTCAAAAATCTCTATCCTAGAAAAAACACAACTTCCATATTGTGCCCCCACTCTCAAGCTATTACTCCCCTTTTATACAATTTCACATGCTAGTATAGGGTAAAACAATAAAATTTTAAATATCCCTCATATCTCCCATTTTGAGATTACAAATCTTTAATGTACGGGTTTGAAATGTCCCGAGCCTCTTTTAAAATTTTAAAAATCTTTATGGACTTAATATGTCCTTGGCTCATTTTGTTTCAAGCCTTTTAGATACTCTTTAAAATCTTTTTAAGGCTTAAATTAAGGGCTTATCCCCTATTAATAGGGAGTTAATATTTAAAATTGTGGTTTATTGGCCTTTAACCATCATTAAAAACAAACTCGTCTCCTAGTTTACCACCACACAAAGCATTGGTGTAATGGTGAAGATGGATAATAGGGGTGGAGGGGTCGAGGGTTCAACCCGACACCCCTCCAAATAATAACCGATCTTCATTATATCAAACCAGTGTCCTTAATATGTTAAAGTGCATCGTGTGGTGCATTGGTAGGCATGAAATGCGGTATAAAAGAGGTCGAGGACCCTCAACCATATACATTTTTATCAAACAAACATACCGATTGATGGAGGAGGGAAAGGCATGCCATGTGTCAAGCTGAGAAAAGTGCCACGTGTCAACAGGTGATTGGCCGACTCTTGCCACCATACTACCATGTGTCGATATATGATTCGCTGTCACCTCATGCTAACTATGCTGCCACCTCATTGCTGACTGAGATGCCAAGTCATTGTATGAATGCCACAAGTTAGCATCCAATTGGTCCACGTTGAATCATACGGTTGTCCAAGTTAGCATGCTGACATCATCATAGTACTGCCACGCTAGCACAGTCAACCTTCAACTTTGACCAACCATATCTTCAATGTATGAGCTTCGTTTGATGCGAAACAAGTGGCATCAGAATTGTCTTGTCAAGCTGACCAATTTTTTGCCCTTGCCTCTGGCCTCTCTGGTACCCCTATTTTGACCCAACTTTGACTAGGCATAACTCTTGCGCATGATCTCCTTTTGATGCGATTCAAGTTGCATTAGGATCGTGTCGGTGAGCTTTATGCGATGAAGCTAGTTTCATCAAATTCTAAGACAATAAATTTTTTAGGGTTTTGGAGATCCTCCTGGATCAATCCTCTGCACTAAGGAACTTTTGGACCTCCAAAAGGTTCCTAATCAGACACTAGTGAAGAAAAAAACCTCTCCACTTGTCCTGTATCATCTAGCTCATTTCCATAATCAATACTGCAATAATATGGTTGAGCATAAGAAAAATATGATACAATCATTTAGTCAAAAGATTTTCCCAGCTCTTAAGAAGCTGAGCAAAGCAACTTCCCTCTTTCGGTTGATTCTTTTCTAGTTGAGGTTCTTCATAGTATGCCTTAGAATTGGTAGCCACATGTTCCACCTTTGCCTCTATAACCTCCTATTGACTAGATCTTTTCATAGGTTTTGGTGAGCGTCGAAGCTATGGACATAGCTTCCAACATTTTTCAACCCAATGCCCACTTATCCTGTGATGAGTGCAGTAATTCTAGGCTTTGTCCTTTTCCTTCTTTGGGTGAGGACTTTGAAGATGTGCTGCATGCTTTGCCGTCTCCTTGGCTTCCATGAATATCTTCCTGCATAGCTTTTTCCTCTTGCTACACCTTGCTACACAATGGTTAGGTGCATGAAAAAAGTGCATGGTTGCATGTTCCATAAGGTTTGTACTATAGGATTACTTCTTTTAAAATCAACAAAAGATTTATATTAATCGTCACCTTTGTACTTTCCTTGACCGGATTTTTCCTTAAACTATCTAGGAGAACCTACTTTGGCTTTTCCTCTGTCATGTTCTGTATTGAAATGTCGAGGAGAATTTTCCTTAGCTTTTCCTTTTCCATGTTCATCTCTTTTTGGAGATGAATTGTTGCAACTTTCACTATCATAGTCTGATGTGTCTTCACCATAACCCAATCCTTCATATTGAGGTATTTCTCTTACCTCTATAAGATTGACAATACCCTGGCCGTTAACTCCAAGGCCCTTTCTGTTGTAACCCATCTTGGTTAGTAGTTTCATACCAATGCCTTTGGTATGCCTCTCAAATGCTGCTGAAGCATGATTATGATTAAGAGAAGGAATTGAACTTAAACCATCTTTTACCTCCCCTTTTACAGGTGACCATTGGTCAACTTCTTAGACATTTTCCAACTGCTCCTTTTGATTTGTTGCAGATGAATCCTCTAGGAAACCACCTTGGTTACCTAGCACATAGGAAGATTCCTTCAACTGCTAACAAAAGGCACATTCATCAACATTCTTATGACTAGAACCATAGTTGGTCCACTTGCCATGGACACAAGTGTATCCAGTCTTAGGACTTTTCATAGTGGAATTTGTCAACTGCTCTTTCTGGTTTGGCATAGATGAATCTTCCAGGCTATCTTTTTAAGTGAGTGGTACATAAGAGGTATCCTCTGAATGGGGACAAAATGTACAAATATCAACATTCTCAATTTTGGAGGGGATTTTTGTAGCATAATTTTCTCTAGTCTACTCCTCTATGATGTTTTACAACATCAGACGTAGCTTCTACTTCTCGTCATTTTCTTCCTCAAGCAATCTCCTGAGTTCAACATTCTCCAATTGAATGCAATGATTGATTTCTTCTAACTCCTTGATTTTTGCACTCTTCAATCCTTTTCCCATCTTCACACCTTGAAAAAGTCAAACTGGCTCTAATACCACTTGATCTGTAAAACAATCCTACTTATGAATCACTTAAACAATTCGTTAGATTCACCTATGGATCACATATTTTATTATTATTGATCGTTGAAGAATTGCATGTAAGAAAGAGCATATAAACAAGAATTTAAAACATAGACAAAAGAATGAAAGAAACAATATTTGATAACGAAGTTCACTACTCAAGGCTATGTCTCTAGATCCACCTAACATGCACAATTGTTTCTATTAATAATGTCAAATCTGGAAACACTCTTGTACATCATATTGGTCTTCAAACTACAAAGACAAATTGATATGCCTCCCAAGAAGATTCAAGCCCTACAAGCTCTCCCTGATTCAGGAGCAACAACATCATGCCTTCAGTACAAGACTGTAACTATGGTTTAGCTTGGACATACAATTCTTTGCCGACATCATCTCAAATCCATAAGAACTTCAACATTATGCTCTCCTGTTACAAATGTTGTGATAAAATTATCACCTTGCACAAAAAGTCTTCGAGTACTTCTCCTTTCAATTGCAAGAGATATGGCTTTCCAAAGCCCTTCAAAAATCTCCATCCTATAAAAAACACAATTTCCATATTGTGCCCCCACTCTCAAGCTATTACCCCCCTTTTATACAATTTCACAAGCTAGTATGGGGCAAACAATAAAATTTTAAATATCCCCAATATCTCCCATTTTGAGATTACAAATCTTTAATGTACAATTTTGAAATGTCCCGAGCCTCTTTTAAAATTTTAAAAATATTTATGGACTTAATATGTCCTTGGATCATTTTGTTTTGAGCCTTTTAGATAATCTTTAAAATATTTTCAAGTCTTAAATTAAGGGTTTATCCCCTAGTAATAGGAAGTTAATATTTAAAATTGTGGTTTATCGACCTTTAACCATCATTAAAAACAAACTTGTCTCCTAGTTTACCACCGCATAAAGCATTTGTACAATGATGAAGGTGGATAATAGGGGTGGAGGGGTCGGGGGTTCGACCCGCCACTCCTCCAAATGGCAACCAATCTTCATTATATCAAACCGATGTCCTTAATATGTTGAAGCACATCGTGTGGTGCATTGGTAGGCATGAAATGTGGGATAAAAGAGTATACATTTTTATCAAACAAACATATTGAGCGACAGAGGAGGGCAAGGTGTGCCACATGTCAAGTTGAGAATAGTGCCATGTGTCAACATGTGATTGGCCGACTCCTACCATCATACTACCATCTGTCAACATATGATTCGTTGTCACCTCATGCTGATTGTGTTGCCACCTCACTACTGACTGAGATGCCAAGTCAACGTACGAATGCCACGTGTTAGTGTCCGATTGGTCCATGTCATCATATAGTTGTCTAGGTTAGCATGCTAACGTCATGTCGATGTCATCATAGTACTGCCAAGCTAGCACAATTAACCCTCAACTTTGACCAGCCATATCTTTGATGTATGAGCTCTATTTGACATGAAATGATCGGCATTAGAATCATCTCGTCAAGCTCTTCAATTTGATGCCATTTTTGACCAATTTTGAGATGATCAATTTTTTTCCCTTGCCTCTGGCCTTTGGTACCCTATTTTGACCCAACTTTTATTGGGCATAACTCTCACGTACAATCTCCTTTTGACACCTGATTGTGATCGTGTGGGCTCTATGGATCCTCTTCTTTGGATGTGTGCAATTAGGTTCCAGATCTGCTATCATGTGTCTTGCCAACTCAACATGTAGCCATAAAGTGAACTTTCAACAAAAAAAAAAACCAAGAGCTTTAAATTTTTAGAATTTTTGAGAAAAAAATGAGACAAAAGAACAAAAATTGTAACATCAAGAAGAGAGAGAGAGAGAAGAGAGAGAGAGAGAGAGAGAGAGAGAGAGAGAAATAGAAAAAAGCAAAGAAATATTTTTAAAAGTTAAAAAGTTCTACATCTACAAGCAAAGAGGATAAAAAAGTAGAGATGGAATTGAATGAACTGAAGCAAAGGTTAGATGAGAGAAAAAATATGATGAGGAAAACCACTTCAAAAAAAAAAACCTAGGGAAAGCAAATCAACAATGGGAACAAAAATTGGAGAAAAAGAGAAAAAAAAAGTGAAAGATTGATGACAATGAAATAAACTCTTGTCAAAATAAGTTAACTAAATTTTGTAGAGAAACAATGAGGCATATGAAACAAAAGATCTAGGAGAAAATAATGCAGAGGATTGATCATTTATGTGAATTGTTTCAATTGATTGATGCTATGAGACTACATTATAGGAAGCTCAAGAAATATTTAGTGGACAACAAAAATTTGTTGACAATAGAGAAATCTACAAATCAAGTTCAACAAACATTCTACAAAGCCAGTGACAATGAATTGAAATCAAAAGGTACTAATAATCGGGTTGATGTCTCAATGATCTTGTCATCTACCATTCAAAATTGTTTGAGAATGTGTGAAACAGAGGAATTTGTGCATCTGGCTGCAAAAAAGATGAAGAAGCTAGATGAAAAGGTAAGGAACTTGATAGAGCTTGGTTTTCTAGAGGCTTTTGACACAAATAAGCGATTCATTAGAAAGGATGATTTTAGAAAGAAGATGGAGGGTACAAGGAAGATTGATTTGGGCTAATTTCCTTAGAACCCAAATGAAGCAAACTATTTGGATTCCATCAAACCACTGATAAACTTGAATGTAACTTTGACTGAAACATTCAAGTCAATTTCCAATTTTAATCATTCATTGTTAACAAATTTTCAAGTCAGACAACATCAGTTAAAACAATTACAAATAACACTTCCATCACCTGAACAATGGAAGTTACTACAAAAGTTGATAGAATGATTTGATATGAGTTTCCAAGTTCCAAATAAGCTTTGTGCAAAGTTGTCTTTGAGAAAGATTTTGCATTGCCTCTATGCATTCCTTCATTTGAAAATCAATAAAAAACTCAAATTCAATAATGTATTGATGTTCAATTATCTGTATTATATATTTTATCAATTGAAGAAAAACTCTAGTTTCAATTACTAGATACACATTAAACGATTGTTGATGTTCATTATTGTATATGCTACTAATATGTTATTAAGCATTGAGTTGAGTGTTGAATCACTGAGTACATGTTTAACACAATTAAAATATGAAATTATTAATAATATGTTAATTTATTCAATTTGATGCATAATTTCATGGAATACAATATAAAATGTCATATACAATTTGAAATATAAAATTCTTGGTAATCCTCAACTAGTTAAATTAGGGTTGTTACGTCTACAACCTAGGGCTTTTAAAACCCTATTATCCTAAAACCTTGGAGTTCTTATGTTTTGTTGTTAACATCATTCATTTTTTGACTGGTCTTTAAGTTATGACTTATGGTTATTGATGTCGTGAGTCCCACATCCCCTTTTGCTAGGAAGTGCCCCTTTAATATTTTGTTAAGCTCTAATTATTTATCTTTCTAATGTTTTTTGTGTTCCCAGGGTGGCCTGGACACATGTTGCAATATCGCATTGTCTCTTTGGTTTGTTGAGTGCTCAGTTTTGTCATTTTCTAGCCTTGTGATACACTGAAATGATGAAACATGTCCAAATATTTTTGAGGGTTGATGTTGTTTATCAAATGTTTTATTCCCATGTTGTTGAGTCTTTTTGTCTTGTTTGAAGTTGGTCACCATATTCCTTATTCACTTTAAGTTGTTATTTTAGCATGTGCATTTCATGGAAGCTCTTGCCTTCATAGAGCTCTGACAATTTTGACATTTTTCCTTCGTGAAATGGTGAAATGTCGACATGTATTAAAACATGTGTTAATTCTATCACAAAGGCACAAGGCTTTGTGAGGCCATGGTGGGACCAACTATACATGCTCTAGAAAAGTTGTGAGATGATGACAAGTGTTGACATCTTGGCGATTCACTGTGAGCTCTTCTATTTCCAGAGGCACATTTTTTTGAAATATTTTCCCTTTGCAAATGAGTGAAACAATGACACCTATCCGCATGGCGACAAAAGGAGGTTGTCACTTCATAGGAGGGCTAATGTTTATCAAATATTTTGTTCCCATTTCGTTGAGTCTTTTTGTCTCGTTTGAAGTTGGTCCCCCTATTCCCTAGTCACTTTAAGTTGTTATTTTAGCACATGCATTTCATGGAAGCTCTTGCCTTCATAGAGCTCTAAAATTTTTGACACTTTGACCTTTGTGAAATGGTGAAATTTTGACATGTATTAAAACATGTGTTGAACTCTATCACAAAGGCACAGGCCTTCACAGGGCCATGGTGGGACGAACTTTGTACTTTAGTGAAGTCATGAGATGATGAAAAGTGTCGACATATTGGCACTTTGCAGTGAACTCTTCTATCATTGGAGGCACAATTTTGTCATATTCGCCCTTTGCAAATGAGAGAAATGGTGACACCTGTCCACATGGAAACAAAAGGAGGTTGCCACTTCATAGGAAGGCTAATGTTGTTTATCAAATATTTTATTCCCATGTTGCTAAGTCTTTTTGTCTCGTTTGAAGTTGGTCCCCATATTCCCTAGTCACTTTAAGTTGTTATTTTAGCATGTGCATTTCATAGAAGCTCTTGCCTTTGTAAAGCTCTGACAATTTTGAAACTTTTCCTAAATGAAATGGCAACATGTTGACATGTATTAAAACATGTACTAAATTCTATCACAAAGGCATATGCCTTTGCAAGGCCATGGTGGGACCAAATTTTTGCTCTAGCGAAGTCGTGAGATGATGGCAAGTGTTGGAATCTTGGTGCTTCATTGTAAGCTCTTCTATCACTAGAGGCACATTTTTTTGTTGTATTTTCCCTTTATGAATGAGAAAAATGGTGACACCTATTTGCATGGTGACAAAAGAAGGTTGTCACTTCACATAGGAAAATCCAAACTAGCACAATGACTGTTGATCTAAAGATCTACAGTCCACATTCAAACTCGAAAATGTCTCTCACTAGTTATGCATTCAATCATGCAAAGGAAGTAATGGTAGATGGGGTTGTATTTGTTATCTGTCGAATTCATGATGCTGCTCGGATAAATTACTTGTCAAAATTCATTTCTCTCACAAAATGATAAGGTAATCAAATGAGTTGTTAAAATTTTTCAGATCGAATGAGGGTTTTTCTAGTGCTAATAAAGGGTTTCTGCAATGTTTCTAACAACTAAATAGACTTTTCAATTAAATTCAAGAAAAAACAGGGTTTAGGGAAGATTGTTGTTGGTTTAGAACCGTAAAATAGTGAAGAATTAGGGGTATATGTTGCTGAATTTTTCTTAGACCCTTAGTTGGGTAAAAATTATGTAAAACCCTAGTTAGCAGTATAAACCTTAGCCCACTATAATTCCACAAAATTCTTGGAACTTCGGCTATGAAGAGACTACATCCTGAGGAGAAAATAATTGCTTTACTTCCAAGGTCATCGAAGAGACCAAAGGTTGGTCCGGGTTTGGTGGTCTTATAGACAAGATCATGGATGGGGGTAGTGGAAGTCAGATGAAGGATATGTGTTGTTCAAGCACGCATACAAGAAATCCTATGCAGACAAACCAATTTGCAACATTTGGAACCTTAGATTGGGCAAGCTAGTGGTGTCCAATGTCTTCGTGAATGCAAAATTAATAAGGCAGTTGGCCATGGCATATGACCCCAATTCTAGGTCATTATTCACCACCAATAGCCAAAGACTGTTGCCATTAGATATAGACTATGTAGGGTATTTCAATTAGACCCTAATGCACGCTTGCCAATTGACTTGGGTGCATTGAACAAAGAGTATGAGAGAAGCAGAGAACGTTATAGGGTTAGATGGCTGCTTAGCTTTAGGCCAAAAGGGACAAGAAAAGAGTTGCAGAGGTTCGATAGGGGTGATTTGGAGCCTTTTTCCTATGACATCTTCAAGCCCTACTTTTAAAACACCTATTTTTCATTTATGCATCTTAGGGATGGATAATCGGATCCAAATCTCTGTAAATGTGATGGTCCTAGCAATAGACATTTAGAGTAGGGATGCCAATAGACCCTATGACATTGTGGGGTATGTTGTTGACCAATTGCACATATCCCTTTGTGTAATCAAGAGGGATCCCTCTGGTCTTGTAAGCTTTATGCAGTATGCTCTTCTACTGTATATGATATTGTATGAGGGATTAGAAGTATGACTGCCACAATTGCAAATAAGGGCCACAAGGGAGAAGAATGTGTTGTTACCAGTCTAGGAATGGACATACTTATGGGACAAGGACTACAAGCATTCCAACTATGCTACTTTTTAGGAGTTTTTTTGTCAAACCTCTAAGGAAGGGGCTAGGTCTCCCTACTGATTGTGGTTTGTCATAGGAGGTAAGAAGATTCTTGAGGCCTCTTGACCTCACCCCAAAGAAGAATATTGATCACAACTGGGGTGGTTGGTTCTTCTATTCAGATGCTACAGTGATCATAGTTTTTAGGATCCTAGTTGCACCCCATGTGCTTCCTAAGGATTTCCCTAACATATTGGCCTTTCTTGAGATCATGTGGAAACTAAATGAATTTGATAAGATTCATTTTAGTAACAATAAGAAGCATGCGCTTCTTCCTACTGCAATAACAATTTTAGATTTCATGGCATTGAATAGAGATGGTATGGAGCTAATCCTAGAGAAGCTTCTCCCCTACAAATTAAAGGTAGACAAATTTAGAAGATTTGATCTAGAAGGCTTCATCAACAAAGAGAGGGGTATCTACAAATTGTCAACCTATCATCATGTACATGATAACATTGAAGAATTGATCAGGAACTGCTCCTTAGATATCTAGACAACCAAGAGGAAGGGAGCTATGGGTCAAGATCCAAATTGTAGAGAACAAAAGGATGAAGGCTGACCCATCTTTTACAGGGTCATTCTTACACATAAGGGACCCCATAGTTAGGATGATGACTATGCTTGATAATGTTGGCCAATGTCCCACAAATTTTGTTGGCAAGAGACACTGCACATTTTTTCTAGTGTTGTCATTGATGACAACCCTTGTCAGCTAGTCGATCCGTGCATTGCAATTTTCTCATATTGACAGACAGATTGAAGATCAATAGTTATCTGTTTAGTTAGAACAAAGAGTTTGATAACTTTGTGTTCTTCGATTCATATGCAGATTTTCTATTATTATTTTATGCTGTGGATCTCAAGGAGTATTGTTCAATGGATAATATGCGTTATTTGTAAATCTTGGTGCCTCATATCAATTTGGGTGGAAGTTAGAAGGTCTGGTGAACTAATTTTCTGTTCATCAGTATTTGGAGGCCAACTTGGTGAATATGGTGTGTCATGGATATTTGAGGAGTTATTGTTTAAGTATTTTTGTGTTCGAACATTTTGGTTTGGGTCCTCACTATGTTGTGGCTGACTCTTGTGGATACGCATTGAATATTATGGATGATTTGAGCTAACTATTTGTGAATATTTTCTTATTTTGTTGAAGCCGACTTGTAGTGATTGAATTCTTGGTGGTGGATATATATAAGTGATCAATTATATCATTTTGGTGTGTGTTTGATTGAGTTGATGTATGTTGCGAAAGTCAAAAGGTCAGTAGAGCGATTATTCATAGTTTCACTTGTGCATTAAGGATTTTTGGTGCGAATTGAAGCAAAACAAAGTAGAAGAGCATAATCAGTTAGAAGGTCTTGAATTCGATTGTTAAGCCTAACCAAAACTGTAATTAGGCATTGGTAGATGCTACTTTATCAGTTCAAACTCTTTGGAAGTATTCCAAATTTTTTAAGGTAGTAAGCCTTTCAATTTTTGAGCAGTGAGCTCTAGGCAGTGTGCCTAAATGCAAGTGCATTATCATCTTGTAATCTTTTCTTTTGAATATAATCAGAACAATATTGTGGATTAACCACCACTGTGGTTTTTCCCCTAACAAGGTTTCGATGTAAAAAATCCATGTGTTATGGTGTTGTGGTTATTTGTCTTATGTGCATACATTTTTATTTTGGTTGAATGTTATCAGCACTTTAATGATCAAATTAATAAAGTTAAAAATTGCACAACATTGATTCACCCCCCTCTCAGTGTTGCTTGATTCCAACAATTGGTATCAAAGCTCAATTCCTTAGAAGAAGCTTAAAAGGTTGGGGAAGATCTTGGAAAGTGTTTCAATGGATTCAAGTAGTCTTCAACAACAACTAATGGTGGCCCTAGATGATCTTGGTCAGGAAAAATCTAAATTCTGGGAATTACAAGAAAATCTCATGAATGCTGAGAGATTCATTGAGTCATTGAAAGAAAAAATCAATAATTCCATAGAGAAGATACGGATACTCTGCGATCAGATCAAACAGGAAGATAGTAAACACATTGTAGATGAACAACTAAGTCAACCCTAAAGGAAAAGATAGAAGAATGTGAAAAGATTGCTAAGGATAATGTAGTTCAAAAGCATGAGATGAAATCTATTATGATGAGGATGACTAAGGAAATTGAAGATAGGAAGAAAAATGAAGAAAAGCTTGCCTAATCCCTGAAAGAGAAATCTGAAGAATGCAGTTGAATTACTGATGGATTCATTCAGTTGGAACTTGAGTTAGAACAATCCAAACACAATGAGGAAGAGCTTGAAAAGTACATTGTTGATCTCAGAGATGAACTTGCTACAACAAATGAATTTGAGGAGAAGTTCAAGATTAGCTCAGCCAAACTTGATGAACTAATTAAAAGTCAGAGGACTGATGGTGACAAGCGAGGTCTTGGATATGAAGAAGGAAAAAGTTCTAGATCTAGACAAGGACAAAGGAAGTTCAGACAAGGAAATCAGATGAACAACATTGGAAGGTATCTAGTAAGACAACCTAATGCTAAAAGGTTTAATGGTATCTGTTATGTTTGCAATAAATTTGGCCATATGGTAGATCAATGCAAAAGTAGAATGAATTCAAATGGTCCATCATTCTCCGGTCAATGCTTTAATTGTAACAAGTATGGTCATAAGTCAAATGAATGTAGAAATGTGATGAATTTTTTTTATAGGAATGTTAGATGTTATACATGCAATAGATTTTTCCATATTGTAACCAGTGTAGATAAAGAGAAAGAAATTGGAACAAATAGTTTGGACAAAGAAATATGGTGTGCTACAATTGCATTAAAACTGGTCATATTGCTAGATTATGCAAAAGAGGTCCAATAAATCAGAGAAGAAACATGCAGAAGGATGAAAAAGGAAAAGGGAAAGTCATTGCAAATCAAATCAGGAACCAGATGAAGAAGAAATGGGTAAAGAAGAGTCCCTCTGTTGCAGGAAATGAGCCAACACCAGAATCAACTTCTAGTAATTCCTCTGAGAATTAGGTTAAGGCCTCTGGCCTAGGGGGAACTATCAAGAAAATATTTCAAAACCCCTATAGAAATCGACATCAGGGTGTGGATGAGTTCAACGATTGTATTGATGGTCTACAAATGCTATTGAACAAATTTATGCAGAATTGAAGGTCTGCATAAGAGTTATCTTTTATAGTATATGGAAGCAGGGTATCTGGATGTGTTAGGGAAAAATCATTTATTGCGTCAAAAAGGTTAGGTGTGCAAATGATAAAAGTTTATTTCTATCCTTCATTTGTCACTTTGCATTTTGAGAAGAAGTTTGAAGAGCTCTGAAGCAAACTTTGGTGAAATTTGGTGAGAATTCAAGCATGAAGGCGATTCAAAGTTCAAATCCTAATCCGGCTAAAAGGTATTTTTTGGGAAATCTTGTAAAACTGTGAATTTGTGAAAATCGCTACTCCATTGGTAGTTGAAGTGAAGGTTGGACCCCGTTCAAAGTTTAAATGATATCCTTTCAATTCTATTGAGACCGAGCCCTTAGGTGCATTTTTTCCTATTCCGTATGACATTTTGCACATTGAAGATATTAGGGCATACATTCATGCCAATATTGAGTTAGGAAGCTTGCAGTTGCTAAATCTGTATTCCAAACACATTGTTGGAGAGGATTTATGTGTTAAGCCCGAATTCAAAACCCTAGAGGAAAATAAATTCATGCAGATAGTGAAATTTCCTATGTTTGATGAAAACAAATGGGTCTGGTACATCTTAATTCGAGTTCATGCTGAATTCATGTGGTTGAATCAACCCTTCAAGATTACGAAAGAGGCTATAAGTGTTGTTACAGGTTTAAATTCCTCCAGTGGATTGTTGATTTTGAATTCTATGAAAAATCAAACAATCACTGATGCAACTGGTTACGTATTTGATAGAAGAGTGATGACAATTGATAACATCATTGATGTGGGTGTGAAATTTTCCTCGATGGTCATTGGTTATAAGATATGTCACTCCAGCTGAGAAAATTCTGTATCTGGTACAACCATATATGCAGCCTATCAAATGGTAAAGGAGAATGCAAAGTATGATTTGTGTGAATTGCTTCGAATTTAGCTTATGGAAAATCTTGGTAAGATTAAGAAAGACAAGAAGAATTCCTTTAAATATAGTAATCTGTTGCTATGTTTGTTCTTTTATTTCATGGGTGAAGTTCTGGGAGTAGGGAAAGTGCATTGGTAAAGTGATAAGCCTGTTGCTATTTAGATTAGAGACATGCTATTCAGCCTTGGTGATTTGCAAGCCAGGAAAACTGCAATCTAGGGATATCTCAAAAACTTTCAGAACGAAATGCAAGCAAGGGAAAGAATTCCCACTTCTATTGTGGAGAAGTATAAGGATACAATTTGTTTTATGGTGGATATTGATCAGTTCTTGATTGAAGCGATAGAACCTAGAACCATCTGGATTATGCCTATGGATTATGAAGTTGAGGAGAGAATCTTAGAGCTATACACACATCTATTGAGTAAGCTTGTGGATTCGTCTAAAGAAAAGTTTGGAACATATGTAAAGAAAAATATGCAAGTCCATGAGTAATTGAAGAAACCAATGATAGTCCGAAGAGTGAGGAAAGAAGTGGAAGTCTCCACAAAGAGCAAGGGCATACTTGCAGAAGCTATAAGAGAAGCAAGAAGGAAAAGAGAAGAAGCTGGAAGTGAAAAAGGAAAATAGCTTGCTAAAACTGAATTTGCTAGTCGAGAAGCATCCTTACTCAAACTAGATCAACAAGGAGCTCAACACCCCTATCCGGTCATGCAAAGAAGTCAGACCCTGCAAAAGCTTAGGTTAAGGTATCCGGTAAAAGGAAGAAGGATAAGAGCACAAGAGTGTATAATGTTGTCTTAGATGATGAGGAGACAAAATATAATGAAGAAGTTAGAGAAATAAAGCATATGAGCACCCCTTCAGCATCAAAAGCCAAGCCCTCTGATGAAGAGGAGAAAGTAAAGATGAAGCTTGAAAAACCAGGTATGTCAGTAGAGGAAGTTGAAAGAGGTATAATTAAGGATGGAAATCTTAACCCCTTGTGTGAAGTGTATGTACCTTTGATACTGTTGGTCAAAGAGTCCTTGAGGAGACTACAATAAAATATTTGAACAATTTCAATATGACTCTTGTTGATATAATGGCACAGTTGCGTAAGGAATTGTATGAAATTTTGGAGAATTAATGCTAGAACTGAAGAAGAGCAGTTGAGAGAAATGATTCTTGCAAATTTAAGTCTGATAATGTCTGTTGAAGAAATGAAAGTAATTATAAAACAAGCAAAAAGAGAGTTCAAAAGAAAAACAAGAATAAACAAGCTTATGTTGGGTAAAACTGAAGAAGTAGAAAAAGAAACAAAAAGCATTCTAAAGAAAAGTCTATTAAAGAACATAATTGATGTTGTTTCTGAAGAAGAGCATGTGGAAGATATCTCATTTGGTCTGGTAAATGAAGAGGTTACAATTGAGGACACTCAGATTCCTCCTGATGCACATACTACAGAAGAACCTATGGAGATTGAAGCTCCCAAAATTGTATCTGTTGAAGAAAAGGAGATATCAGTTGAAGAAATTGAAGCTCCAAATGACAAGCAAAAATCTATGGCTGTGGAAATAGTAGTTGAGGAAAAGAAGGTTGAATTCAAGGGAGTTCTGGTGGAAGCAAGAGACATTGTAGAGGTAGTGAAGAAGTTTCTACAAGAGAAAAAGAAAGAATTTGATCTTGAGTTGGGAGATGTTCCTATTCATTTGTCTACCTTGTCCCCAATTTAGAATTTAATGAAAGTTGCATCATTTGCACAAGCTAAGGCTAGGGAAGAAATTCTGAAGTCTCACATTGAGGACAGTGAGTTATTGAATCTGGCATCTAGCATTTTGGAAAGGATCTTGCCTACTTATGTTAAGGATCCATCTGGTTCTTCCTCCGGTGAGTTGAAGAAACTTATAAATTTGGTAAGTACTCATTGAGTCATTTGAGAAGTCAACTTTGGTCAAAGTTCAAAAGGAATTTGATGCTAGGAAGATCAGCAGGTTGAAAGGATTGATAGTAAATGACAAATATCTGTTAGCTACCTGTGTGAAAAATGTTCAAAGTGCATTGTCAAAAGGTGGAAGGATTTATAAGTTGTGTTTGTCTTTGTCAAAACTTACTAAGGAAAATGAGAAGGTTAAGGATCATGAAAAAGAATTAGCTGCTATTTCTGATGCTTTTGATCCTTTAACTGTTTCTGTTGGAGAATAAGAAGGTCAAGTTATATCCTTACTTGAAAAAATAAAGAGTTTGAAGCGTGATAATGATAAAGTTGTGGAAAGAGTTGGTGAACTTAGAGGGCTAATTGGTCCAAAGATGGAAACCATGTTGAATTCTTTGAAAGAAGGACAAGATGCTATGGAAGTTAGTGATCCAGTGAGCCTTGAAGCTACAGAGGTGCAATCTTACTTGCTTTGTGGTCACATAACTATTTTGGAAAGCTTCAAGAAGTGTTGGGACAAAAGCTTGAACTTGTTAAAGACAAATTTTGCAAATATCTTCAAGTTTGTGTAAGTTGTTTGAAACAAAGTTTGTACATATGAAGTTTGAAATTTTTGTTTGTTTATAGGAGTTTTGTATGTAGATTCCCCATATTTTCCATTGATGTCAAAGGGGGAGAATAGAATAGTGGAAAATGTATATTCATCTAAGGGGGAGTTGTAGTTTTGAGTTGTGGATGAAGATCTTTTTGGAGTTTTGGGTGGCAGTGTATTTTTTTGGTATTGATCCGACACTTAGTCATTTTTTACTGAGTACTTCCATTAATGCCAAAGGGGGAGATTGTTGGCAAGAGACACTACACATATTTTTTGGTGTTGTCATTGATGGCAACCCTTGTCAGCTAGTCTATCCACGCATTGCAATTTTCTCATATTGGCAGACAAATTGAAGATTAGTAGTTATCTGTTTAGTTAGAATAGAAAATCCAGTAACTTTGTGTTCTTCGATTTATATGTAAATTTTTTGTTATTATTTTATGTTGTGGATCTCAAGGAGTATTGTTCGATGGATAATATGTGTTATATGTAAATCTTGGTACCTCGTATCAATTTGGGTGGAAGTTAGAAGGTCCAGTGAACTAATTTTCTATTCATTAGTATTTGGAGGCTGACTTGGTGAATATGGTGTGTCGCAGATATTTGAGGAGTTATTGTTTAAGTATTTTTGTGTTTGAACATTTTGGTTTGGGTCCTCACTATGTTGTGGCTGACTCTTGTGGATACACATTGAATATTATGGATGATTTGAGCCGACTGTTTATGAATATTTTCTTATTTGTTGAAGCCAACTTGTAGTGATTGAATTATTGGTGTTAGATATATATATGTGATCGATTATATCATTTTGGTGTGTGTTTGATGTGAGTTGATGTATGTTGCGAAAGTTAGAAGGTTAGTAGAGTGATTATGCACAGTTTCACTTGTGCATTAAAGATTTTTGGTGCGAATTGAAGCAGAAGAAAGCAGAAGAGCAGAATCAGTCAGAAGGTCCTGAATTCGATTGTTGAGCCTAACTAGAACTATAACCAAGCATTGGTAGATGCTACTTTATCAGTTCAAACTCTTTGGAAGTATTCCAAACTTTTGTAAGGCAATAATCCTTTCAGTTTTTAAGTAGTGAACTCTAGGCAGTGTGCCTAAATGCAAGTGCATTCTCATCTTGTAATATTTTGTCTTGAGTATACTCAAAACAATATTGTGGATTAACCTCCACCTTGGTTTTCCCCCTAATAGGGTTTCCACATAAAAAAATCCTTGTGTTATGGTGTTGTGGTTATTTGTCTTATGTGCATGCATTTTTATTCTAGTTGAATGTTATCAACACTTTAATGATCAGATTAATAAAGTTAAAAATTGCACAACACTGATTCACCCCCCTCTTAGTGTTGCTTGATTCCAAAAGATGCATCCAGGAACTTCAAGTGATTCCTCTTCATCAAGAGCAAAAGTACCCCAAAGCCCCAAACCAACTTAAACCCATTGCAAGTTATTTATCCAACTATTGGGTCTTTGGTTGACTAGCCAATTGATCCTAAGGAGATGGACAAAAATTTGTTATGATCCAACAAGAACCTTCTCCTCCTAGGATACTTATTGAGATGCCCACAAATGATAGGTTGATCATCAATTTTGAGACTGGTGGGGATGTCACTAATGACATCCGGGCAAGGGCCAACTAGAAGTTTTTGAATCATGAGACATTTATCAACACCCATAAGTTCAAGGACCTAGTCCTTAAGAGTAAGGGACAAGAGTTGAGGGAAACCCTCACTACAAGTAGCTTCTTTGAGCAAGAGCAAAAGGCCACCATTGAGGAGTTTTGGAAAAGGGTAAAGAAGGAGATGGAGGGAATGAATCTTGAGAGAGGAAGGAAGTTAGTTGAGAAGGTAGGATTTTTGTTGCTTTTAGGCTGAGATATTTCCCCAGCCATTTCTTTTGATGCAATAAGGAAAAACCAAGGTGAGGATCCAATTTTGAGGTCAAAAGAAAAAGTTGAATATCTATATTTTTGGTCTAGATTCCACCTTGGACATGAGACCTTGGCTATTTGGTCAATTTTACCTGAGACTAATAAGCCACAAGTCATATCCAACCTAAATGAGCTTACAGGGCATCTTGTTGTCAAGAGAGTTGGAGACACAAGTGCTACACATATAACTTCTTTAATAGTCAATGCAACTCTTTTCATAGAGGCAATTGTTAAGAAGTTGCAAGCTTATCCAGATAGGGAAAATTCCTTAAATCAAAACCTTGAGCAAAGGCTCAATAAAGTACGGGGGTAATTTCCCCCTCCATACAAAATAGAGTATGCTCAAGCCTTACATAACATAAATAAATTGGAGGTAGAGATAAAGGAACTCAAAGAGAAGTTGAAACATATCACCTCAGAGGTTAGGTCAACAAAGGAAGCATCAACAAAGAAGACCTTTGATTTGGTGGACAACATTATGGGATATAGGTTGTCCAGAATCCTCTCAAATATAGATAAGGTGTGGGACAATTATGCATGTATTGAAGGATGCTTTCTCTTCTCACAACCAGATATGCATGAGATTGAAATGCACACAACTCAAGTGGTCCCAGGGAGTACATCTGTTGAGATTGCTAGTTAGCAATTCAAATTTTGATGGTGGCTTGATATCTAACATTTTGAAGGAGTCAAATTGTTTGTATGACATGATGAGTCATCACAATAGATACAAAGATTTAATGAAAAGGGAGCTTAATACCTTTGAGGGATTTGAGGAATTCCATATGCCTCTAATTTTGGTCAATGAGGGGGAAATGGTGGCATGTGCAGAATGGAGATCAAATTTTTCCAACCTCCTCACTCCCATGTACAATAAGACAAATAAGGAGGGTGAGGTTGATGCTGACTAGTTAAATGCCAATATGGATGCACTCATAAAATTAGAGTATAGTTTGATTTTTTTTCCAAACCTAGTGCAATTTTTGACTAGCAATGACTACAGAGCACATTTGGAGGAGGTCAAAAAAAAATTTCCACTAAGGATTAACACCTCAGTAGAGCAGGTAGAACACATGGAAGAGTAGGGTGATGTAACTTGATTTGTGTTTCAATCGACTCCCAACCACCAGATATAACTATTGCATGGATTTGTCATACAAGGACTGTTAGAGATGTCCAATCCACCACAGGTGACCTCAAAACTAGTTTTGGAGAAGTTGTCATTTTTTTAAAGCACCTTTATCCATTGTAAGTTTTGAATTGCTTTTGGCAGTTGAGTGAGGCATTTTTCTCGTTGCTTCCCTTGTGCCTATAAAAGGGAATTTTGGGCCTCATTCAATGGGTTCTGCTTCTTAGTTTTTGTAAGTCTTGGTGTGGGTCTTAGGTTGTATAGTTGATTCCTCTAAAGCTTAGAGAGGAATTTTTTTGTAAAGTTTTGCTCTATAATAGCAATAGATGACTTGAATGCTCATTGCATTATACTTTATGGTGTATATCAGTATTATCATTCTCTCCATTTTTGTGCTCATTACTCTTGAATCAATATAATCAAGGATTATCTTCTTGTTCACATTTCACCTTTTGTGTTATGAATGTATGAATTGTTTGTTTCTATTCAAGTAGTTTGATAATATTATTTTTTTGTTGGTTTCTTGTTGTAAGACAACAGGGTTATCAAAATCCAGAAGGTTGGCCTATTGTAGGAGTTTTATTACATTTATAGACTCTATGTGGATAAGACACTAGTCAATTTAAATCTTAAAGCTAAAATATTTAATAGAATCAAATATAAAATCAAAATTAAAACCTTTATTTTTTTATATTTTATTGTTTTATGTTCTTTACATGGTAGAAGGTAAAGGATTCCATAATTCCACGGACCCATAATGGAATGTCCTTTACTTGGTTGCAAAACCACAAAAGGATATTGTGTGATGATATTCTCATGTGGTATGTGGGAGAAACCTATTGGAGAGAGGGTACGATTACATCCTCCTCAAGAAAATCAAGGTTCCACAAATGCTGCCATGTGGTAGAAGATAAAGGATTCCACAAGTCTGCGGGCCCATAACGGAATGCCCTTTTATTGGTTGCAGAACCGTGGAAGGACATTGTGTAATGATATTTTCATGTGGGACATGGGATAATCCTATTGGAGAGAGGGGACAATTGTGTCCTTTTCAAGAAAATCAAGGCCTTACTCATCATTGAGATTTGTACATCCCTTCCAAATGGACAACCCACGTTCAAAATTGATAAATGAGTAGATGCATGAGCTGCCCTCATGTGAACTAGAAGTAATGGCGGATGTGAAAGATGATGGTTCATATTTTTAGTTAATTGCCTTCATAAATTTTTAGTTCAATGTAGGCTGGTCATCTCATTTGTTTGGCTCAGCATAGTAACAAAAACTGCAAAGGTGCGTTCGTTCCGTCTCAACTTAAGCTTTGAACAATTAAAAAATAGTTACACCCTTCTTGGTAAAATTCAACATTAGTATTCTTGAATCTCATAATCAATCTTGCTTTTTACTAAACCAAGATACTATAGGAATTAGTTTTAAAATCATTTTAGAATTATGAGTCAATCAAACACCCAACACTCTCTACATCTAAAAGACCCTTTGAGGAGGATATTTTGGCCTAGTTGCCAGGTTTCTTAAAACAACCTCAACGCCAATGTAACCTCGGCCCTAATGCAGTAGAGGTGGTGCTAGACATACCCAAAAATTGCAGAGATGTTGAGCTAAAGAATCAGGATGACACAATCCTTGGGAATTGTTCCTACATTGGTATAGAGAAAGAAACTACCATTCCCCTATCTCTAATTCATGGAACTATGATTTTCGGAAGCTGGTTGTTCCTAATTCCTTTATAAATATGGAACTCATTAGATTCCTTACTTCTCGGTATGATAAAAATATCAGAGTAATTAGGGAATTGGATGGAAGTGTCCTAATGGATATAACCAAGGAGTTTATTTATGAGGTTTTTAGACTCAATGTGTCCATAGATAAGGTTATAGACCTTGCTTCTTTCAGAAGAAAATACCACCAAGATAGAAGTAGCTTTAGAGTGAGATGGATCCCTAGGTTTAGAGAAATATGTTTCAAAGGGAAGTCATTGAGAATCCCTGATAAAACACTTGATACTTTTGATGTCAAGTCTTTTGAAGACTATTTCATAGCAACATATTGGGCATTATTCTAGGTGTTGGGGGGAGATGAACGCTAAAAAATGCAGGTACTTATGTATATGGTTATTGATATGCAAACATCCTTTTGTAAATAGTGACTTTGACTATGCCAACTTTTTAGCTGAGGCTATTCACAATCAACTGGTGGACATTAAGAGAAGGTAAAGTGGTAAGGATCCAGAGGTGAATTTCATGTGGTATTCTCTCCATTTCCATATGCTTTTATACAAAGGGAAAGATAATTTTAGCAAAGTTTTACAATTGAACATGAAAGGTAAAGAGGGCAACAATCTCCCAGTGCAATGTTGGACCTATATTTGGGACAAACATTGTAGTGAGCCTTACTATGTTTTTTTTGAGAATTGATTTGTAAGACAAGTCATCTCAAGGTTGGTTCTACCTAGAATCAGATTGCACAAGGAAATTTTGGATTTCCTTAGGCCCAAAAAGAGGAGGTTGGAGTTAGGAGTACAACATAACTAGGGAGACTATTACCTAAATGAAACCTTAGTTGTTATTAGAATATATGGGTGCCCTCAAGCCCCCCATGTGCTACCCAGATATGTGTCACCTAGGTTGGCATTCATGGAAATTGCATGGAAATTGAATGAGATTGATTAGTTTCATTTAAGAAAACAAAATAAAGGGTTTTTTTCCCCTTATGTTACTGCCTTTTCAGATTTCACTTCAATCAAAGATGGCTTAGGTGGGCTAAAAGAAATGCTTATGGAATACAGGTTACTTCAGTTAAAATTCAAAGATTGTGACCTTGAAGGTTTCATACACGAGGTCAAAAATAGTATAAGAAGGTCTGATTTTCACCATCAGGTTGATGAAAATAGAGATGTCATAAGAAATTGAAAGGATGAATCTAAGGTAAAAAAAATAGAAAGGAAAAATAGATTGCATTCATTAAGGCAAAGACTACCAGGATAGAGAATGATAAGGATTATCATGGAGCATTTTTTGATATTGTTGACCCAATTGCCAAGGTTGAGGTGGTATTGAATAATTTTTTTAGAGTTCTAGGTAAGGCCCCTACCTTGGAAGAGAAACCAAAAAAGGGGCCTAGACCTAACCTTTCTATCAGAAAGCCCTAGGGGCTTGTTATGAGAGAAAATGTGCAATCAGACCCACCATAGGTCACTCCCTCTCATTCCCTTCAAATAATCATTGTGGATTTTGATTCTCCCCCAAGAGAGAAACCATAGAAGAGGATGAAAGTTGAGCAACTGCCATTTTTGGTTGACAATACCATCAATCCAGATGAAAGTGAAGATGTTGATATCACCATGGATGAAATTCAAAAATATATGCCATCCCCCCCAAGACCAAATATTACTAGCCTTCTTCATCAAAGGTTCGGGTTGGACGTGGCTATAGGGAGAGATAATCTCAATGATGTGAGGGAATTGGCATGTTCACAATTCATTTTTGATGACAAGTTTGTAAAATCCCAGGAGTTTAAAGAGTTTTTTTTGAGATCAAAGAGGTAGGAGTATCATAAAAGACTTTAGTTGGCACAAGTAGATGTGCCTAGAGAAAAGTATGATGAAGTAGCTGCAGAAGTAAGCAAAGAAATGAATTTTGAGACCAAAATAATTACACCTACAGAAGGGGGAAGAATGGTGCAAGATAGTGGATTGCTACTATTCCCAAAATGGTACATTGCTTCTACAATTTTCTTTGATACTATTAGGAAACAAGAAGGATATTTTTTCTCCACAGAAGAGGAAGCATAGATGGCATTGCCAAGATCAGGGTTCAACCCAAATTGGGAAGCCCTTACAACCCAGGCCCTTTCCCCAACTACAAAAAATCCTATGGTTGCTGAAGCATCAACGAATATCAAAAGGAGTTTGATTGTAAAGAGGGTGTCTGACACCTCTACCTCTGAAGGCATTGCATTAGTGGTAGATGTTTTCAAGTTTAATGAAGCTTCTATTCGAAGGTTGCAAGAAAGAAAGAATATACTGTTGAAGGAACATAATGATCTCATGGAAGCTTACTACTAGCAACAAGTATTATTGGCTCAAAAAACATGCCTTCTTGAAAGTATGTAGGAAACGAGCTCCTCTTCTACAATTCCCCTTGCTCATATGATGATTGAAAATGCAAAGAAAAGATCCAAATGCTAGAAGAGCAGTTGAAGAATTCTTAGCAAAATTAGAAAAAGGAGAATGTGTGCATTGCAACATGCATCCTGGAGCACAAAATGTCTACAATATTAAGAAGGTTGGAGAAAATCATGTTTCATATCTAAATTTGAGGGATGCCATTACTAGAATAAGCAAGGATCAAGAGTGACTCAAATGTATATTTGAACAATGGAATCCTAGATTTACATATTTGGAAGGCATGTATAAGGGATCTACAAACAAATCTGATGCGCCACTTGGTATCCATCTTAATTTTGAGATTTTCAAGATGGCACAAAATCATAAAGAGTATTTGGAAAGTGTATTTGAAGATGCACGAGTAAAAATGAACTCTTTCATAAATGTTGACAAAAGGGTTGTACCCCGCCTATTAGAAGATAATGGGGAGTTGAAGAACCTGGAGAAATGGAAGGATAGTTTCAATATTATAATCCCCACACTCCTCCCTTTGATTTGCAAAGACAACAAAGTTGATTTAAATCAACTTAATTCCTATTCAGATAGGATGTTCAATGCAAATTAATTAATGGATTTTTTTTGTAGAGAGGCCAGTTTTTTACTTTATGCCAAGTATCATCTAAATTTGAAGAATGTGGAAAAGCTCTTAGCTCTTGACTGGCCTTCCGACGATATGTTTAAGGCATGGAATGGAAAGTATAATTATTTACCCGGCTTGTGAGTGGATCTATGCTTTTATTCCTATGCCTCTTGTCTAAGATTTTACTTGTCAAAAAGGTCTAAGATGAGGTTCTTTGTCTGTTGCTTCCCCTATGTTATAAAAGGGAATCTTGAACCTCATTCAAAGGGTTCTAATTTTTTTTTATCTTTCATCTCTGTAAGTTCTTTTTGCATAGTTTAAGCTATTTGATAGCACAGATAGGAAATGATGTAATTTTTCTCTATAATAACAAAGATGACTCAAATACTTAAGTGTATTTCTTTAATTTTGAATATCGACCTATCTTGCTCTCCAATATTGTATTCACTATCTTTTGACTCAAAATAATCAAGGGCTATTTATAAGTTTTCATATTACATCATGTGTTATGTATGTTGAACTGTTAGCTTCTGTTCAAAGAATGGATTAATATTTCTTTAAGTTATTTATCAAAGATTGTGTGAATGCAATAGGAATTTATAAGTAATGTGATAAGTGTTGTTCTTTGCATGGTTTCTCATTGTAAGGCGGTGAGGCTATAAGAAGCCATGGGTTGGTCTATTGTAGGAGTATATTTCATTTTTTGACTCAATTGCAAATAAGGAACTGATCAAAATAATTCATGAAGTTTGAAAAATGAGGCAAAATCATATATCAAATCAAAAATTAAAATTTTACTTCATTGTGAATTTTATGTTTTATGCACAAATCCATGCTAGCAAGGAAACATTAAGCATTGAGTTGAATGATGAATCACTAAGTACATGCAAAACTTATCGGTATGACACAATTAAAATATGAAATTATTATTACTAGCATATATATCTTAAATTTAAGATATATAAAAATTTATGTCGAGATATATCAAGGTGTTTAATTTTTCATCATTCAAATTTAATATAGATGTATTAAATTGAATTAAATGCCTCGATATATCTCGACGTAATTTATATATCTTAAGTTTAAGATATATATGCTAGTAGCAGTTGCGGCGCAACACATAACATGAATTAATATATTATTTTATTATATTATTAGACATATAATAATATTAAGATAAATAATAATATTAAGATAAATAATAATATAATATAATAATAATATTATATTATATGAATTAATAATATGATTATAATATTATTATATAATATAATAATATAAATTACACCGAGATATATTAAAATAGTAATATTTTAGTTTATTTAATATAAAAATTTAATATAAGTTATGGTTAGGGGTCAAACATGGTTAGGTTCAAACTTTTATTAGGGTTGAGGTTGAAGTTTAATTAGGGTTAGGGTAAAGGTTAAAATAGGGTTTAATTAAGGAAAAACCTTTGAGTTAGGGTTAGGTTGAATTAGGGGAAATATTTGAGTTAGTGTTAGGGTTAAACTATGGTTAACATTCAAATAACATTAGGGTTTACTGTTTAATTAGGGTTAGTCTTAGGCTTAAATTTTAAATAAGGTTAGGGTTAGTCTAAAATAAGATTATGAATTATAGAATATAGTTATGGTTAATGTTATAAATAGAATAGGGTTATAGTTATTAGAATTAAAGACATGGGTTGAGTAGGGTTATAGGGGGAGTGTTTAAGGGTTCAATTTGGATATTTTTTATAAAATTTGGTTAGGGTTTGAGTTAGGGTAAAATTGAGATCACAAATAGGGATCAGGGTTAGGGTTAGGGTTAGTGTTAGGGTTAGGGTTAGGGTTAGTGTTAGGGTTAGGATTAGGGTTAGGGTTAGGGTTAGTGTTAGGGTTAGGGTTAGGGTGAGAGTTATCACAAATAGGTCTATCTTCACGAATAGGATTAGGGTTAGGGTTAGGGTTAGGGTTATGGTTATGGTTATGGTTTGGGTTAGGTTTACAATCATGAATCGGTTTATCATCATGAATTTATATTAGGGTTATCATCACGAATAGGGATTAGGGTTAGGGTTAGTGTTAGAGTTAGGGTTAGAGTTATGGTTAGGGTTAGAGTTAAGGTTAGAGTTAGGATAAGGGTTAGTGTTAGGGTTATAGTTAGGGTTATGGTTATGGTTAGGTCCTAATAATAATCTTAATCTTAATCCTAACCCTAACCATAATCCTAACCCTAACCCTAACCCTAACCCTAACCCTAATCCTAACCCTAACCCTAACCCTAATCCTATTTGTGATGATAACCTAACCCTAACCATAACCATAACCATAACCCTGACCCTAACCATAACCCTAACCCTAACCCTAATCCCTATTCATGATGATAACCCCAACCCTAATCCCAATTTTAACTCTAACACTAACCAAATTGCTATATTTATCATTTATAAACATATCCCTAACCATAACCATAACCATAACCCTAACGCTAACCATAACCCTAACCCTAATCCTAACCCTAACCCTAACCCTAACCCTAACCCTAACCATAATCCCTATTCATGATGATAACCCTAACCCTAACCCTAACCCTAACCCTAACCCTAACCCTAATCCTAATCGTGATGATAAACCTAACCCTAATCCTAACCCTAGCACTAACCCTAACCCCAATCCTATTCATGATGATAATGCTAACCCTAACCCTAACCCTAATTGAACTCTAACCCTAAATTTTCACTAATTTAATCTTAACCCTAACATTAACACTTACACTAATTTAGTCTTAACCCTAACACTAAACCTACTCTTAACCCTAACATTAACCCTATTTCAACAATAACCCTAACCCTAACCCTAACACTAACCCCAAGCTTTATCATAGAAACATCACCCTAACCCTAATTGCATGCTAATGTACATTAGCCTTAATTAAATCTTAACCCTAGTTGTACCTTAACCTTGAATGAATCCTAACCATAAACTTGACCCTTATTAAACCCTAACCAAATACATCCATAATTGAACCCTAATACTAACCCTAATTGAACAATATCCATAATTAGAATTAAAATCTAACTCTAATTTAACCCAAACCTTAATTGAAATCTAACCCTAACTGTAAAGACTATTTTAATCCTAACCATAATTGGATCCTAACCCTAACACTAACCTTACACTAATTGAACCCTAATTGTAATCCTAACTAAATTTTGATTCTAATTGAATCCTCACCCTTATTGAATCTTACATTAATAATCTTACTTTTGTTGGATTCATTAAAGAATATTGCATGGTGGACATGAATGAAGACACTAATTGAACCCTATTTATATCTCTCAACATTTTTCTCAATATTGTTCATATCAACAAATATGACATCAAATATGAATCTTACACCTAACCTTGATCATAACCCTAACACTAACCTTACACTAATTGAACCCTATTTATATCTCTCTACGTTTTTCTCAATATTGTTCATATCAACAAATATGACATCAAATATGAATCTTACACCTAACCTTGATCATAAATCTAACACTAACCATACACTAATTGAACCCTACTTATATCTCTCAACATTTTTCTCAATATTGTTCATATCAACAAATATGACATCAAATATGAATCTTAAACCTAACCTTGATCATAACCCTATTTGAAACCCAACTATAACCCTAACCCCAAGATTTATAATAGAATCCTACCCTAATTGAACCCTAAACCTAAGACTAACCCTAGTCCTAACCCTTACCCTAACTCTAAGCCTAATTGAAGCCTAACCCTAACACTAATCCTAACCCTATTTGAACCCTAACTGTAATTGAATCCTAACACTTACCATAGTTAAACTCTAATGGAACAATAACATTTTATAACCCTTGGTATAACCCTAATTGAATCCTAGTTGTAACCTTAATTTAGCCTTAATTAAACTCTAATTGCACCCACACCCTAATACTAACCCTAATTGAACCTTAATAAGACTTACCATAGTTAAACTCTAATTCAACAAATAACACTTTTTAACCTTAGTCATAACACTAATTGAATCCTAGTTGAAACCCTATACTTGAACCTAACTTATTTTTTAACCTTTGATTTATTTATTTTATTTTTAAATTTATTTATACTAAACATTTTCAAATCTTTGTGATTTATCTTTGATTTCTTTTTATGATCAAATATCTTTGATTTTATTTTTTTGTTTCTGTTAGGGTTAGAAAGGCAAATATCTAACAATTAAATGCAGATTTAATTAATAAACAAAGAAACTAAAACACACCAAATAAATCATAACACAAAAATTTAACGTGGTTCACCCAATCCGGGCTACATCCACCAAACCGTAGCCATCCAATACTTTTATTATCCAGTGCAAAACTTATTACAATCTTGCGAATAATCACATTTTTCATCATACTGTAATACCCATCCGAACCCCTTTTTAACAAGCTTAGAAGCTTCCAGATTTTGGGTTCTACAAAATTAGATTTTTCTTTTTTCGTTGATTTTTCCCTTTTTCGGTGATGATGCGAAAAAGTAGGAGGAAAATTTTTCTCGGGGCCTGTTGCCCCCGAACCCCTACTTTTCGAGGGCTGCTACCCCAGAACCCTCGCCCGAGGTCCAACCCAGCCCCGGACCCCAGCAAGGATACGTGCCAAGATGTACAGTATACCATGGGCTATACAGTATAGCATGATCAGTCGCCGCATAACAACAATCTCCCACTTGGAGACTGATCAAGCTCCACACCAACACAGTTTCATGAAATCTCTTTAATTATTTGTTTCATGAAATCTCCTTAGAATATTTGTTTTATACTTAATTTTTTAAATTTTAGAAACTTCTTTTTATGTTTTTACAGATTTTAGAATATTTTTAAAAAAATATAGAATATTTATTTTATACTTAATTATTTTAATTTTAGAAACTTCTCTTTATGTTTTTATGAATTTTAGAATTTTTTTTTTATACTTAATTTTTTGTATTTTAGAAACTTCTTTTTTATGTTCTTATGAATTTTAGAATACTTGTTTTATACTTAATTTTTTTAATTTTAGAAACTTCCATTTATTTTCTATGGATTTTAGAATATTTGTTTTGTACTTAATTTTTTTAATTTAAGCTAGCTTTCAACCTTTTTAAAATTCATAAGAACATTGAAAAATATTCAAAGATGATAAAAAACCATCTACACAATTACAAATTGTTTGAAAAGATAATATCATCTATTTCATTTTTTTGCATCAAATTAGACATTTTTGAAGTAGACACATTAAATGTAAAAGATGAGAATATCAATTGATACATTTGTAGATTGACTTTAAAAGAATAAAGACATTTCAAAATGAACAGTGAAAAATTATTATAATGACTATAAAATATTGTAAATACGGTGTTTACAAAAAACATTTTTGATTCTATCCATATTTATGGAACTATGTTTGTAATGGATATTATTTATGTGTTTATAGAAGCTTTTTCTAGATAGAAGAATCAAGGGTTTCTATTTGTTTTTTCCAAGCCCTTGCGTCATCTCTCCACAAATTGTCCCCAGAGTGAAATAATTCCATTTGCACTTTGTAGCCTTGCAGACCAAACAAAGATGTATCATATGTCGAGATTTCCAAAGAAATGTTTTATGATGTATCTCATATGTCAAAATTTCCAAAGAAATGTTTTATAGATTCCCCTATTAAAATTCAAAGAAGTATGGTACACAGGGCATACCTTTCTATCTTAGCTTTGAATATCTCCAAAGTGAAATAACAACCCACGCTCCACACACTATTTCTATCTTTCTATTCTTTGTTTTAACTTTTGCTCATGCTGCCAAGACTAATAACGTGTATCTTCTCTTTTTTAAAATCTGGAAGCATGCATAAAGCATATGGACAATTCAAAATGGCATGAATTTCAAAATATGAACAAATATTGAGAATCGTTGCTTATAGAGGATATCGTCCAACAACTATTGCAAGAGACCTCCTATATTCCTTTGGCCAGTGAAGTCAAACGCTAGAACATAATACTTCTTAGCCAACTTCAAAGAATGATATGCAAGTAAAACAGAATATAGGAGTCTTGACTGGAGAGGAGTTGAGGCCGGTCAAGGTACGGCCTTTTAGCTTCTGATGCACTCAATTATTTCTAGTAGGATTACCAACCAGAGGGAGGACTGAAAGCTCCAATCACACCTTCTAAACACGAAGCTTCTTTTTGAATGAGCCTGAGTCGACCTGCTTAACAGAACTCGTCATTTGAAAATTTATTCTCTTCCTATCTTTCCACTCGAAGGCTTGAACCAATAGTCTATATGCAGAGTTGGATTCTGGTTCCTTCCCAAAGGAGATATCGATGTTCAAAAGAAGCATTCACCAGCGGTTAAACTACATCAGGGAAGTAAAGAATATTGAATCGAAACAAAACAAACATGCAATCTTCATATTTCTTGTTCTTTATAATTTCAAACATGCTTGCTCTTCAAATCTCATCATGGCTCTTCCACTCACATCCGTTACGAGTTGATGCATGGAAATGGCTGCATGCTATAGGTAATTAGGGAGGGGAGGTGGTGAGGACAACATGTTTAAGTTATAGAATGCCAATGGTTTCCTACCAGTCATATTCTTCTAGCTTCTTCCACCTTCGTAAATGTCACCTTCCACATTCGTGACATTTCAAATCCCTCCACTGCCAACCCTTCATTTTCTTCAATTTGTAACTGACACCATTTATTTTTTATGTACTCAAGTCCTTAAACTCTTATGCGACTATAGAACGCCTCTCGGCATAAATATGTTAATGTATTCAATCTTATTCACAATTTCATGGAATACAATATAAAATATCATCAACTACAGTTGGAATATGATTCATGGAGTGCAGTATAAATACCTAAAAACTGCTAATTCACTTCCATTTTCCAAATCAAGTTAGGGTCCTCACTTTGACGTTGAGATAAATATTCATCTTGATTCTGAGTCTAGTCTTCATTTTTTTCACCTTGCATATGTCCACTTAACTGCATCTCAAATTCAACATTCATTGTATCACTATCATTTGTTTCGATGCCAGTGCAACCACTACTAGCGTTTGAAGTGTTGTGCAACCCTCTTCTTTTGCATAAATACTTCTAGAATGTGAGTTCCCTTTCAAAAGGAAATCTTTTGATATTATACAAAGTTCCAAACACCCTCAAGCAATTTTCCAAATTCTTGTCTAGTTTGTTTCTTATCTTTGATTTCAAAAACCATAATGCACTGAAAACTCTTTCTTCCTCCACCGACCCCAATATCATTGCTTGACATAAATCAGAAAGTTTAAAATATAAGATATCGAATCACACAATGTTTCACTCTAACCTAAGGTTGTCCAAGCCCTTGTTATTGATCTTGCTTCCATGGGATTCTCCATGGAATTAAACTAGTCAATAATACTTAATGCAAAACACCTAGATTGTTCTCTAAGCTTAATTCCATTTATAATTCCTCCTATTTTTTGTCCATTGTGTTCTGAACTTTTCGAATAATGTTTGGCCAAGGTATTTACCTTTTGATGAAAAAATCTCGAGCTATCTTAGTTGCCTCAAGTCCAAAATTGAGGATACACAATAGACATGGCTTCAAGTATTTCATCTCAAGGGAATCATTGATAAATCTTTGTGGAAAGAGATTTTGTAATATCCTTTAAATTAACACTAACAGATTTAACGTCATTAAAAGTTTCCTTTGTAACAAATATTTCTTTGGTACAGTGCCTAACCATCATACAATAGTGCATTGGTATCTCAAATCCACGTACAAAGGAACATGACTGCCTACTTGCATTAAATTGTAAATAATTTTCAAGATTATTCAAATATGTAGTTAACTACAAGCTTACAAAATTTGGACTTTGAGAAGTTAGATCTAGATGGAGATTATTGAAGGCCATGCATGTAATTCTACATAGTTTGGTATGTTCATAGATAGACATAGTTTTGTCTTGGGATTTCTTCACAAGATTTTTTATTTCATCCAGCATGGGGAGAAGACTAGATAAAGTTAAGAGTGTCTCTATATCGCTTAACCTATATAAGAGGTCAGGAGTTTTGTCTATTGTGTTGTGACGCTCGTACATTATTCTAATCAAGGATCGATATTCTAAAAGAACTCATCGTGCTAGTCCATGCAAGGAGATCCATTTGGTATCAACATCCTTAAGAAGCTTGTTTCCTCTTGTTATTCCCTCAACAAAATTTTAAAATTCCATAAAACGTTTGGGACTTTGGTAGAAGTATGCATAGAGCTCATAGACTATATTTTAAACTTTTGATATTGTAGGATACTTGCTTACAATTCTAAATACTAAATTCATTTTGTGGGACATGAAATGAATTCCAAGCATGTATGGTACACAAGTAGTTTGTAACTTTACACAAAGACCCCTCTTGTGACCTTACATTACTGTAGCTCTATAAACTCTTACACACCAAATTTTTGGCAATTGTCAAGTCATCCATACCTCCAATTTCATTCAAAGATTTATTAACTAGTTTAAATAGATTTTGTGATGTTGAACTGTCCTTCATTTTATGGACATAGAGAAGATGAGCTTTGTGGACATGTTGTACAATATACACATGCATACATACCTAATAAGTATTATCTACCATAGTAACTTCATCTAAATATAATGCAATGAAGTTTGAATCTTTTACTTTCTCCTTTAAATCTTGCTTTTCCACCGTAGCAAGATAGCTTGCCCATTCCCATCCAACGTTTATTGACCAATGTGCGTTCGGAAAGTTAGGAACACCCAAAAAAGATAATAAATTAAAATATTCTAGGTAGTTTGTCATAGGACGCCCTTTGGACAAAATATGAAAAACAACACTCATCTGAACAGTTTTTTCCAATTTTGTTCCTTCCATTACTTTTCCAAATTGAGCCTCAATTGTACCTCCACATACAACAAACTTCATCATTCTTTGCATATGCTCATCATATTCCACATCATACTTAACATGAAGACATTCTTCCTTTTATTTCCATCTTACTACTGATTTTTTCTTTCCATCTATGATTTGTTTTTCATAAACTTTATTGATATGCTTTTCTATAGTGTCAAGCTTTATCTGCAACATCTTGTCTCTTTTACATTTCCAACTACAATTCTTACACTTACATTATGTTGCAGGTTCATCTTTGTTTGCATTCTCCACTAGTTCAATGAATGGGTACTTTGACACCCAATCAATCTGAAAATTCCTTATCATTTCCCACTTGCACCCTATTTTTTATTTTCCTTTTCTTTTCTTGCTACCAACATCATCTACGGTGCCAACATTTTCATCGAAGTCAATTATCTCATTCTGCCTAACTAGGGTATCCCTTGGAACATCTTCTACAATATTTCCATCCTCATTTGACTCATTTAACTCAATCCCACCTTTCAGTGAGGTGTTTTGAATGCCTTCTTCATTAATATTTTTTGCAAGATTTGATGACATAGCTCCATCTTGATCTGATGGATCATAAACATTGCCAATTCCAAAGTAAGAGTGTATGATAACTCTACGTTTTGGGCGTTTTGGTGGCCTCCCAATCCTTTCACCACCTTGAGGAGTCTTACCTTGTTGTACTTGCTGCTCAACATCTTTATCTCTCACTTTGAATAAAAGTTGGAAAAAAATATCTTCTTGTTTAGGAATGACATAGAATATAGATCCCATACCCCTACTCAATATCATCTTTGAGATTGAATCAAGAATGAAAAAGAGATAAAAAATATATTATAACACTATGAATAGATGATCACTTGCCTTTAGGTTTCCACTGACTTGCTATTCGTTAATCTAGGAATGTTTGTGTTGTAAATTTGTAACTTGCCTACGATCAAGGTTCCAAGTCCAACTTTCAAATCGAGAGCTCACAAGTTTAGAATTGAACAAAGTGTGTAAGAATAAATCAGAGTTTCAATTGTATTTATATCAATCCATATTTGGAAAATTCTGTGGTATTTTTAAATAGTATATTAAAAATTTGGTGAATCCTGTGTGATTATAAAATGATACTTTTAAGTGTTGTGCAAATCAAACCTCGAAAAAATACATACATAATTTTCAAGGCGATTATGGCCCTACAATTAGCATGGAGGTTTCATGGTAATTGGCGAAATGTGTCCTCAAATGCAATTATTTTTTAATGTTATTGGCGAAATGGTGAAATGGGTCCTCATGCATAGTGAACATTTAATGGTGTTGGCGAAACATGTCCTGATACAAAAATGTTGTTTTAATATTATTGGGAAATATGTAGGTGATTTAATACATGCTTCCAAGATTTCAATCAAAAATATTAATCGGTTCATTTGAAACACATAGTTTGTTATGGAAAAAATATTACTTAAATATGCCTCATAAAATAAATCAATGGTGAATGGAAATGCATTGGACCAATAATTCATAAAATTCGAGTGATTTGTCCACCTTGTTGGTTGTGATTTATTTGCCAATTTTGACTTGGCCGATATGTACTATTTGATAATTGGCAAATATTCAGCACTAAAAAATCCCTGCAAAGGATGTGCATATATACATTCATGTGAAGATGGATTAGTATGACCATTTAAAGATTGTAGAACTTAGACATAAGGTTCTAACTGGAGATGATTTTGAATTGAAACCTAAGTACTCTAGCTTGATGGAGAAGAAATTGGATGTCTAGAATGAGTTTCCTAATTTCTATCACGAAGATGAGTGGGTGAAATATGTTCTTAGTAGAATACATGACAAATTCATGTGGTTGGACTTGCCGCACATAATAAACAAAGATGAAATTATGGTTGTAACTGGATTGTGCTCCACTGGACTAGTACCAACATTGAAGGCTGTGAAGAACGATGTGATGATGAAGCTCATCAAAGAAAATTTTGACAAATGTACCCTAATGGTGAATGATATTGATGAATTGACGTTGAAGTATGCTTCAATGATGGTTGGTTATAGTATCTTCTATACAAATAGAGAGAATTTTGTATTTACCACCGCAATACATACTGCACACAAGATGGTGAAGGAAGGTCTAGACATAAATTTGTGTGAGCTTCTAAAACTACAATTGATGAAGAATTTGTAGAAGATAAAAGAATCAAAGTACCCATTCTAGTATGGTACTCTTGTTATTTGTTTGTTGTTTTACTTTCTTAGAGAGTTTCTTCGAACATAGAATGCTATATGGGTTGATAATATTCTAGTAGCAGTACAAATTAAAGATCACCTAAGAAGGTTTCTAGACTTTGAGTCTCATAAGTCAGCCTTGTGGGGATTCTTCAAAAAAATTCAAGACAAAATGCAAGAAAGGTATAGGATTCCAACAAGTGTTGTTGAGAAATATAAGAATGACATAACTTTCATGGTGAGTAGAGACCATTTCTATATGGAAGTAGTTGAACCCAGAACTGTTTGGGTTTCAAAACTACCTTGTGAGGTAGATGAGTTTGTATGCATGGATCTTGTAGAAATTGTGTTAAGTAAACCTAGAGATCGAACAATGGATAGGTTTGGAACATATTCAAAGAAATATAGCCAAGTAAACCTTGAAAAGAAAAACAAAGATAGTGCAAAAAATGTGGAAAAGATAAAAGCTAAGTTGGAGATGGTGAACCCACCCAAGGGTTTTGCAGAGAAATCTATATAGGTACTTCTACTCCTCTAGAGACTCCATAGAAGCCAAAAAGGTCAGCTAGGACCTCAGTTCCCATACCATCTACTGTTACAAAGCCTTCTGAAACTTCTCCCTCTAGAAACAATCCCACTAGTGGTTCAAAGAAGAAAGATACATCCGCCACCACTGTGCAACAAAAGAGAAGGAAAGAAAAAGAAATCAAAGAAAAGAATGAGTGTTGAAGATGAAGAAGAAGACAAAGGACCACAATTGGTCTAGAAAAGGAAATATAGTGTCTCTTAGGAAGAGACCAGTTCAAAAGGGAAGAAATTTAATGTAGTAGATACAAAAAGTGAAGAGGAAGTGGAAAAGGAAAAGAAAACTTTTTATTTTCAAAGAAGAGAAAAGATTGAGAAATCTAAGAAGACCCCTCTGGTGCAAAAGCACAATCCTATGAAGTTGGATGCATTGTTCAATAGAATTGCAGAGTTTGGTATGTTGAAGGAAACTACTTAAATGTATCCAGATGCAAATAAGGAAACTATAGAAGAGGCTATTGTTAAGTATATGGTGACATTCGATACCGCCCTAAATAAGATAAAGGATCAATTACTTGATGATCTAATTTTTTTTTTGCTAGAAGACAAGAAGCTATTAATGAGGATGAAAAGATGAAGGAATTTTCCTTGGAGATGATTGGTTCCTCACTCTCTCATGAGGATAGATGCAAGCTATCTAAGTTGTATAGCAAAATATTTAGGACAAAACAAAGAGTTAGCGCTCTCATGAGTAAAGATAAGGAAGATATTGAGAGGTTAAGAAAGGAAACCCTATAGATAGTTGAAGAGATTGCTAAAGAGTTGGGAACTCCTTCGAAGATTGAAAGTCAAATGCAAGATGACAATCCCCTTCTAAAAATTATTGAACCCGTCATTAGAGAACATGAGCATTAGCAACAAGAAGATGTACTGACTAATAACACCCCTCCAATTATGAAAAATATTGTTGATGAAGAGAAGGAAGAAGATAAGAAGGATTTTCAGGAGAAGGATGAAGCTCAAGTTGAACAATATTTTCCCCCTTCGGATATGGAGACAAATGTTGAGAAAAATAAAGAAGACATGAAAGTCTCTTGGAGAAGATTGTAGCACAAAAATAAGAAACTTTGTCTCTAATAGATGAGAAGGTTGTAGAAGAGTTCATCGACAATGGTGATAAGGAAAATACTTAGGCACACAAATAAGACACTTCACCTCCTCCAAAAGTAGAGAAGAATACTGAAGAATGTTTCGGTAATAGAGAAAAGGAGAAGAGTGAGAAAAAGGGAAAAAGAAAGTGCAAAAATTGGTGGTGAATCCTTTAGATCCTCTGGAGATTCATATAAAGATCTATTGGACATGTAGTTATAGTTTGAACTGGTGATGTTTGCACAACTCCTACATATTCCCATGCAGCAAGGTCAGGTGGACCTAGATAATATTTCCTCTTTACTTAAGTTAAATAGCTTGGTGAAGTATTTCATTCCTCCACAAGGAAGGAGATTCTTTAGACTCACTAGAAGAGTACTAAGTTGATTGATGAGGCTATGAAAGTGTTGCAAGAACAATTCCCCGGAGTGTCTATTTACAATTCTTTATCCAATGTGCACTAGTTGAGGTTATTGCTTGATTCCTTTAAGGAATATTCTATTGGGTTGGAAGAGAAGATAGAAAAGGAAATGGCAAGGAAAGTCAATGGTAAAAGTCTTTTCAATGTTTCTAATAAGTGTGCTACTGCGCACACCAAGTTGTAGGGCAACTTGGAAGATGTTAAGAAGTGTTTGGAGGAATCCAAACAATTATTTCAATTTTGTTTGAAGTGGCATGTTTCTATAAGGAGTATCAAAGATCAAATGGACTCAATTGAGTCACAAATTGCTTAGGGCTTAGGTGCATATGATCAAGTGAATGATGTAGATGGAGCTACAAGGGCTATCATTGAAAATTTGCATGGTTAATTCTTTCTGCTACAAGAACAAAGGGAGAAAATAATAATGCAGTATGGTCAACGCAGAGATATGGTAAGCAGAAGGCTTATCCCTCTAACTAAAGTTTTAGCTAATTTTGAGAAGGTGATGCAAATGAATCCAATGCCTAGTTCTCCAGAAGAAGGAGAAGACCTCCACATTCAGTTTGAAAATCAGTTCCATATGCTTGCCTTTGCTAAGAAGGACTGGGAGATTAAAAAGAAAGACTGAGAGGCACACCTTGCAAAGCTAAAGAAGTCTTATAAGGGTATTTTATCCTCTACTAGTTAAGTTGTACATTTTTTCTCTATATATACAATTTTTTGATTTCAATGTACATATGCAGAAGTAGTTGAAGGTGTTGTGATACAAGTTTTATCATTTTTGATGGATAACATTGATAGGGGAGCCACTTTGATGTAAATATTTCACTAAGGGGAACTTTGTTGTTGAATTGTGTTTAGTATAGAAGTGAAGTATCTTTTTGGTACCCTTTGCCCTTGATGTCAAAGGGGGAGAATTCAATCAATAGAGACTAGGACTAGCTTGAGGATTGAAGAAATGAATAGTAATAAAGACAAATATAATGATATAGGTGATTTCATCCAAGGGATAAAATCACAATATCAATAGTGTCTAAAATTAAAAATGATATAACAAAAATTAAGTTTGAACCACTAATTTCATGAAAAAGAAAAAGAAAAAGAAAAGTATGATTTTGATCAACTTGCACAATGTATCTTCCAAATTAAACACTAGAATGACATATTTATCAACAAAACTAAAATAAATATAAGACAAATACACACACACTTATACTCTACAAGAATTTACTTATATATACAGTTAAATTTTAATCGCTTTTTTAAACTTGAAATATACATTAACTTTTAATTAAACAAGAATAACTTGAATATGGTCGGATAACTTGTTAATTTGTTACATAAATTGTAGTTTTTAGGATATTTTTATTAGAATTGATTTTTATTTTTGGAACATAAAACAAAATGTAAAGGATCATATGTAGTTATGGGTAGTAGAAGGGCAATACAATTCCAACATGAGACAAGTTTCAAGGTGAATTAAATTGTTACAAAATACAACTATTGGTTAAAAAGTTGGTATTTGTGCATATCTTAATGTATAGAAAGTTGGTATTTGTACATATCTTACTGTGTAGATTTAGTAATGTTAGAAATGTCATTTAAAGAGACAAAATAATTTTAAATTCAACAATATAATCTTATTAAAGCCAATATTCATTTTCATATTAATTTATGCTACCATGTCACAATAGAAAATGACTATTATGAAATATAGTAGTGTCCATGTTGTTCAAGCCATTACTAGAGTTGACATTTGATTCAAGGTATTAAATGTGTTGGACATGCAATTTACAAAAAATATATATACAAATTTTATTTTTTGCACTAGTTGTTTCCTAAATGAACCAATAGAAATGAAGATAAATAATATCTGTACAATTATTTTAAATAGAAAATTAATTAGCCCATAGGCTACATATAGTGTGAAAATTGAGCCTGAAACAAGTCTCACACCTCCAAACCATTTTGGGTCGTCAGAAAACAAGTTTTAGTTGTTGTTTAATGGTAAGAGCCTCCAAAATATTAGGTAAAAGCCTGTAAAATCTCAGCTATCACATAAAAGCAAAATAAATATTGATTTGACAACTAGATGGGAACATTCTATTTATATTTGCAAGTGCTAATTGTAAACCATAAGATTGTTGCTCAATTCTTTTAATTCTATATGTTCATTGACTAAATCAATAAAATAAATTATCTTTATAATTGTGGTTTAACTGTTTTCTCCTACATTTCCACAACCATTTTCTATATCCATTTCTTATTTTACAAATCCAATAAAAATAAATTTAAAAAAATTGAATAGAAGAGATACATTAATATTCCTGCCCAATAAAAACTAATATATTAGAATGAGTTTGATTGCTTCAAAGATCCTTTTTGTTTTTGGCATCTCATGGCCCACCCTTTTGCAAGTTAGAAATATAAGATAACAATACTAACAACTTTGAATAGAAAGATATATTACAAAGATCAAAATTTCAAACTAAAAACAAAACAAACAAACAACAAACTCCAAACACATTAAACTAAAATAAAATGAAATTCTGTAAATACAGCCACAGGACAATTTTCAGGTACAAAAGTTGTTCGAATGAAACTCATGCGTTTAAAACTCACAATATTTCTTACTGACTTTGACAAATTCATATCGTATTTCAACATTAACTAACGTCTTTTGAAAGCTAAAATAGACATATTGTACATATTAAATTACTTTTCCCCTCAAGTCTTCAGAAGAACCTTCCAATGATATGTCACTGAGTTTACCATGTCTCACTTCATTCATTTAGAGATAAAAACATGGACAAAAATACCAAAAAAAAAAGTTCCACGCATGATCCCCGTTTTCCTCTTTTCACATCTTTGGAAGGAAAAAGAAGCTTCCTTGCCACGTGACATTGAATATGAAATGCAAAGGGATGACAATTTCATCTTCTAGAGATGATTTATTTTTTCCATGGCTCTATCCAAAGTCGTCAGTCATTGCAACATGATATCACTAAGAGATTTATTTTAACTGTAGATTGGACTTTGAAACTTGCAGTAGTTGGAGAAATTTTGTATAAATCCCAGTACAGATTACAGACTCATTACTCTTGTAAATCCATATTCTGCAGTTGTTTTTTCGGAGGCTAACAACTTTGCAGAATGAAGAAATTTTTGTGTATAATGCTCTTGGTTACCTTCACCACATTTCAAGTCACTTCAGCGTTACACTTTTATGACATACTGCCCCCTTCACCATCATGGTTACCAGGTAAAAACTTATAAGCTCCCCTCTTCCGCCTACCTACCCAGGGATTTTTTAAAGGTTTTTATTTTTGTTTCTAAAAATTAGTGTTGTTTTTATGTTCAGGAGTAAGTGAATCATCCAATTTGGAACATAACAAAGAGATGAACTTTTTAGGGATTGTGATGCCATGTTTAAAGAGTATATGTTGGGCAAAAGTTTTGTTCAATAAAGTCTGGCCTTTGGCCTTTTAATATATGTCCTTAAAAGAGACAGGATGGCTCAAATATGGTGGGATGGGCGTGAAACATACCTATTTCACTGTAGTTGATGTTAAAGGATCCTGGGTTTAAAAGGTGTGGTAAGCACTTTCAATTAAGATGCTTAAAAACACCCCAAAAAAAATCTAGAAAAATATCATTAACATGACTTTTGATGTATGGAGAGGACTGCTAAAGAAATTAGGGGAATTCTATCTCTTTGATCATAAAATGGTTCTCCAATATATGGACACAAATGGTGTTGAATATAGTATTGCTGATTGACAATTAAAGGATATTTTAGTATCTATTGGTAGATGTGTTCTACTTTTTCAACCTCTGTAATAGTAAGTTCTGACGCTGCTTACAGTTAATGTTGTATGTTTTGATGTTGCTTACAGTTAAAAGGAGTTGTATGGGAGCTTTTAAAAAATAGTATAGGGAGTCGGAACAGTTTAGTGTTATGTCTTTGTTGATCATCTATGGTAGATCAAGATTCACAATTTAGAAACCTACTAATATCCAAACTAGAAATTAATTATGAAAGATCAAAAATCACAACTTAGAATTCCATGTTAGATGTTTTTTTGGGATTTGAAGTTAAGTCTCCACAACGAGAATTCAATACTTTAACCAATTAAAATCAACCCTTTGAACATGTCTTATAATTTTTTTAGAATTTATAATTATTATTTGTATTATGTAAACTTCATTTGTTAATCCAAATAGAGCCCATACATATAAAACCACCACAAGCCAGAATTAAGCCCACCAAAAACAGATTTACTGTTATCACAAGGGGAGGGTTACTATTATTATCATTCCTAGACAATTCCACAGAAACTATGCAATTGGTAATTCTATGGAAGCCATGTAGTTAATATTCTACAGTAGAATTCAAACAACGAAACAATTATTGCCTACTTTTCAATGGGTGCGTAGGGTCTGAAAGAAACAGAGCTCCCAACGATGGGTTGCAAAGTTTCCAGCACGGACATAAGATGTTTGTTAGAGGGACACAAAGGGGGGTCTAAACCCCACACGGGAGTAATAGGACATACCAGATCATGCCACTGGTTAGAGACAGAAGTATTGGTCCTGTGGGACAGATTAATCCCTATATGGGAAGTATAAGACACATACGCAAGGGCATACCAGTTCTTAGGGACACAAGATATTTGTTACAAGGGACAAAAACGAGGTTTAATCCCCAAATAGGGAGTATTAAGACACACACAAGAGCATGGCAGTGGTTCTCTGGGAATGCGACAGATAGGGGACACACACCAGAGTATGCCCTGCGGTTCTACAAGGACTGGAACCTGGATTCACCCGTTCTTTACAACTCAGTCAGTCGTTGAATTAATATAATTTGTTTATTATATAAACCTATAGTTGAAAATCAAATCAATTACAGACTTGAGATTTACACAATGCAAAATATTTGTGATGTATATCTGAATCTCTTTGTTTTTTGGTTTTATTCAATGCAGATAGTAATCGCTGCAACGCTACACACTGTGGGAATGGAACCTGCGAGACTACAACTGAATATCCCTTTGTGAAATGTAAATGCAACCCAGGATGGAAACAGCCAGACTACCATGATGTTCCTTTTCAACCCTGCGTTATTCCCAATTGTGAGTTTTGCAACAACCCCCAAAAATAATCCCAAAATTTAAGATCTGTACAATAATCCTTTGTTCAAATCTGCACAGGTGACGATGGGTTGAGAAGTCACAATCTTAACAGTCTTACCTTTTTAATTAATGCGCAGGTCTCCATGAAAATCGATTGCTAATGAATGAATAATGTTGTGCAGGCACCATAGATTACACTTGCGGTAGTGCCAGCCCCCCGTCTTATGCTGAGGCACCCTCGGCTGCCCATCCGAAAATTTCAGAGCCATTGAATCGTAAGTACTAAATTCAATCTGATAGTCTGTTCTTCAATAGTTAAAAGACTTATCAGCCTGCCCCATGCTCACAAACATTAATAGTTCAATTATAGTTATCTGCTATACCGCCTCTGTTGCCCTAACTTCCCAAGGAAATACAACAATGATTGCTATGCAGTTGGTAGTTAATGACTGAGAAATCACTTTAATACTGATATATAGTGTGCTCAAACCTACTTTGACACTCTAATATGGTGTGCTTCAACATTGATATACAGTATGCTTAAACTTATTTGGCAGTGGCACTGACATATACTGTGCTTTGAGTTTTCAGCCTGTTCATACAATGTGTGTGGAGCTGGGACCTGCACTCTTAAGTCCAATGTCACACTGGAATATCAGTGCAGCTGCTACAAGGGATATGGGAATATATTGGACTGGACTTGGGGTTTCTGCGCTAGAGAATGTAAGGATTTTCTAGTTTTGATCTAATTTTGAATTTTTGGGGTGTTTTTTTGAGAATTTGGATTTGGAAACAAGGATTTTAAATTTTAATCGCGATAAAATTAATTTTCACAGGTGAACTCCAGACGGACTGCACTCGCCTTAATGTTTCAGTTAGTAGTAACGACTCAACTACTGATACTTCTTCTTCCAATGATGCTCAAGGTAAAATAATTTTTTTATCAGTTAGGATCAAATTGCAGTTATCCATTTTTTTTCTTAGTAAAACTTGGGCAAGGTCTTATTTCGGTAAGGTGGATTTAAACTTGACTGTCTAATGAATGTTTATATTATTATTACCCTCCATTGATAAAATCTTGACATTAACAGAGCATCACATTGAATTTTTGGCTTTGCTGTTTGCAGGGGGTTTGAAGTTTATGAAGGAAAACAGCCACTTGGTCGCAGGTTCAATTCTGGCAACATTGATAGTGCTCTTGGCCAAATGATATGACGAAGCAGAACATGCCTTATAATATTTATTTGTAATTTTTCCACTTATGATTTGGGTTGTTTTGATTCAGCTGGAGGATTGTATTTGTTTATTGTAATTTATCATTTTAGTTATATGATTCAGTTTTATATAAATAAAGTTGTCATTTTTCTTAGAAATTATGTTACCTGTATTTGTTTTGGACTCTTCCATGTCTATCTGTATTATTTTGGACTCTTCAATTTAAACTATGGTGAAATAGATTTTTACACCAAAGTTCATAAAACATATGAAAAGAAGAAATTGTAAAAATGAAATCTTTCAAATGAATTTTTTTTGAAAATTTCAATGCCATAATGTTCATTCATTATGTACGATTTTGAATTTCTGTAGTGCAAGAAGTTAAAAAGTCTGAATTAGCAGCTAATCTACAACTACAACCACCTTGGACTAATTGGGGTATATAGAGGGAGAGGAAATGTTTTTAATAAGGACATGTTTAAATCAAATATAATTTTAAGACTATGCTAAGCTTATCAAAAATTTGAAGAGCTAATGTTCATTCACTATGTACGATTTCAAATTTATGTAGTGCAGGAAGTAAAAAGTCCAAATTAGCAGCTAATCTATGACTACAACCACCTTGAACTAATTAGTATATAAAGGAGAGGAAATGTTTTAATAAGGACATGTTTAAATCAAATATAATTATAAGAATGCTAAGCATATCAAAAATTTGAAGAGCTAATGCTTGTTGGGGCATATATCTAGTAGATTATGAAGAATTAATTCATGGCAATATTTCATGGAAACATATAATTGTTTTTAATGCAGCAGTTAATAAGTACCAAACAAACAAATTAAGCTTCTTATAATACTCAAAATCATATATAGATAGTCTACATTTTCAAACAGACAAAATGTGGAGTGCAAAGGTACAAAGGTCACGAATGAAATATATATATATATATTTTGGGAGTTTCTTCTTGGACTAAATGTTGTTGGTATGAAAGTAATGTAACATTAAGACAAGCTTTAACAATTCACACTTTGAAATATTGGCATTGATATATCCTAAAGATCAATGGGAGATAGCTAATAAGCATACAGTGTATTGGTGTGGTGATTAAAACACAGAAAGCAATAAAAATGTTGTAACATGGATGTCTTCATTAATCCCTTGTAATATTCTAAAGAGGGTTAAGAGTGAAGGAAAGAGATTAATCAAGTCTAAATAAAGAGCAATAGTAGTGTTACATCCTTTGGGAACTCAGACAAACCACCTTGTAGAAGCATCAGTTGCCTATCATGGTCTAAAACTTGCTTAGTCTAAAGACTTTAGGAAGGTCTGGATTGAAGGTAGTTTGTTAAATGTCATAAATTGCCTTAAGAAGATTAATCCTCCTTGTTGGTCTATTGAATCTATCATTATTGATGCTATGGCTATATTGAATACCTTTGAGTAATGTTTTATCTCATATTTATCATGAGGGTAATGGGTTAGCGGACAAGTTTGCTAACTTTGGGGTTCTTGAGCCTAAAGGTGGGATAGGTTAGATCCCCTCCCCATTGATATTCAAACTATTGTTAATCATGAAATGCGGACTATATAGGGAGGGGGTTTCTTTTATGGTTATTGTATGTCACATGTTGGATTTTATGTGTAATATCATGTCGCAGTGTGATTATTCTGAGGTGAGCTCCATTCTAATTAATGATTTTGTAGTTGTTCGAAAAGAGCATTTAAAGATAATAATAGTATCCAATCTTTTAAGTACTTCCACACTGATTATGGGTGCCTGTAGAGCCTTTTCCTTCTTGAGGCTTCTTCTTCTTTGCATTTTTCTCCCAAAGTTGTTGTGGCTTTGGTCTATGATCAAAATGGGTGGTGAAAGGAACATAATTGATCCTATCTCTTGTGATGCTATTAAGAGCAATAAGAAGATTTGGGGTCTTTTGGAGGAGGTGTTTACCCTCAACCCCAGTATTGGGAGGAATAAGAAGTTGAGGGATGGCGTGAGAGGAATTTCTTCCGATAAGAGAAGTTGACACCGGCTATGGAAGATGAAGCTTGTGAGGAGGTGGATTCCCCTATTTTGGAGTGGAAGAGGAAGTGGTTGCATGTGGTAATAGTTCAAAGAAGGCCAAGGGTAAGGAGTAGTATGTTGGCAAGGAGAATGCGGTCGGGAGGATAATGCTGAGTGGATGGGAGTCTAAATGGTGAGCAACAGTGTATGTTGATAAAGGTTTGAGGTGGAAAAGGAGCTAAGAAATTCAATAGTCAATTTGTGCCTACTGAGGTGGAGAATCGCAAGCGTAAAATTAAGGTCCATGATGGTGTCTATACTCTCAAAAAAGATAAAGAGGTTTTGAGGATGTGTAGAGACTCAGGATGCTCTTAGGATAATTTGGTTGATGAAAGGGACATCTTTAATTACATGACCGTGAAGAGTTATCTAATGTGTTGGACATGGTGAAGGATGGCTCAATCATTTTCTTTAGAATCTTCAAATGGTTATTCAATGAGTTGAACCTTACCAATGTTAAGGTTCAATCCTTGATTAATAATTGAGGTTAATACTAATTCTCATGAGTCTTCTATTTTGGATCAGGTTAATCAATTGTTTGACATCTTGAAGATGTTACTAATGAGATGCTCAAAATGAAGAGGGACTTTGAGTATAGAGTCTCAGTCTTGGAAGAAAAAATGACCAAGGCCTATGAGAATCTTTGAAACTATAGTCAAAGTCATTGTTCTACTCTCCACAATAATGCTGAGGGTCTTCAATTTTTGAATGAAAAGGCTAGACTGTGGAACATGACTATTTTGGTCGCGTTGAGAAGAAGCTACGGTTTGTGATCTCCCCAAAGACACAAAGAGGGAGAATGATAAGGGGCCCCTAAACCTACACATACAACAAGACTAAGGAAGAACTTGGGGTTCCTAATAAGGAGGTAGCCGAGGTGATGGATATGCACAAGAAGATCATTGCTCATGATCTTGAAGTGGGTAATATTTTGAAAAGTCTATAATTTCCTGTTGGTTCTATCCTACGTTTTGGTTGGTTTTTTTATTGTATTTTGTTGATGGTTGGCTTCTTGTTTTGTGTTGATTATCTTTAAAAGCAATGATATTTTTTGTACAAGGTTTTAAGGCCCCTTCAAAACCTATTTTTTCTATAATCAAAATAGTAGTGTCACACCCCTCATTTCAGAAGAGCTGAAAAAAAATAAAAATAAAGAGAGGTTTTCTATAAAGAGTGGGTAGTTGGGAGAGACAAAAATATTTATGGCAAGTATGGACTCTAAAACAACAGGAGGATACATCACCATTAAGAAGCATGGTGTTAGCCACAAACAGATAAATCAGATTGACAAAGACATTTGGTGGGGAGCGAGGTATGGATGTCCATCGAAAGCATAAAGGAATGAGGAATTTCATTAGATGAAAGGGGGAATTCAAGAATAAAATTGCATCGTCTTATTTGTTCTCTTCTAGAAGAGATTATCATGGTGAACAAGTGTAATGACTCTAGCTCCTATGTGATTAGCAATTTGAATCTTGGGGATAATAGACACATGAGATAAATTAGGGTGAGCAAGTTAAAGGACTTAGACTTGAGCAATGGTAGGTGCAAGAGAAGAGATATGAGGTAGATTTGGCAGAAGCCAATATATGATATCTTGGGCTATTATCAATAGTAGATTTTGTTAGGATTCAATTTGATAGTGGTAAATTTTGCTTCAGTTTCAATTTTTTTGTGCATTTAGACTTATTTTTTTTATCACATATAATTGATTTGAGAAATCTTTGTATAGGTAATCATTTGGAAACTTCACCCAAGTATTGTCTTTTGCCGTTCTCCATGTGCATATCAAGGTTTAAAAGTTGCAAAAATCTCAAAAATTCCAGGTGAGGGGGGTTTTGTGTTTGAATTCTTAAAAACCTTTGCTTATGTAAGAATTTCCAAAGTTGTGGGGCACCCTTGGACTTTGTCCCTTTGTCCTCCCATCTCTATTTTCCTTGAAACCCCAACACCCCTTTTCATCATTCACTCCTCAATCCCTCTTCACTCCCAACCCCAATTCCTTTTGTGATCTCGATCCCTAAGAGAACTCACACTTCTTGATTTGATTCCAAGTCTTTGTTTCCTCTCACATATTAACTCTCACCAATCTACTCACACTTTTTCTCCAACCGATCTATGGACTTCTTTAACACTTTGGAACACGGTTCTAAGGTTCCTCATGGACTAGAAAACCCACTAAAAGCCAATTTCAACCTAAAAGCCTTAATATGATGCACAATTTCACCTACCTCCTTGTTGTGGAAAGACCTTCCAACAACCAGAATGAATTCATGTGGTCCCCAAAGGGTTTCTCCCACCTTTTTGTAAGTTTGACCCATGTCCTAACACAATCAATTTTCCATTAATGATAAAGAGAATTTATAAATCAAAGAAGGGTCGCCCTCCATACCCTAAGAGTACAACCAAATGTCTTGGGCCATGATTTTTGTCATGATTCAAAGAGAAAAAATGCCCAAACAATGTGGGCATCCACTACATAGTACCTATCAGAGGATTTCTTATTTTTTAATACTGATTTGCACACCATCTTACATTGGTCACAAATTTATGGAGTTCCCAATCTCTTTACACCTCCCACCCTTGAGCTATAGCCTACATATGAACTATAAATACAAGTTGGTTCCACATTCAAAAGGTTGATCATTTACTTTTTTCAATCATCATAGTGAAAAAAATAGTTTAGGGTTTCAACTCATGTCAATCTGGTTTATTTTGAGAGAAACATATTTGTAAACTAAAAGGAGACTAAATTTGTAAGTGTTATTTGTAACAATATATCTCAATGATAGTTTTATATTTTCATAAAAATATTTTAGTCGTAGCTATGGTTTTTTCTTTTCCACATTTATTGGCATGAGTGTAATACTAGATTTGATGAATGTGACAATTTTAATGCACTACAAACATTGTAATGGTCTCTTCCATGTTATACATAGATTTATGTAGATCTATGACAGAAAATTAAGCTTTCTTTTTTATTGATATCACATATTTGGTGTATGTAAATGCATAGCTTATTATTCTTTGTGCTTTACTTTTTTTCCCTTTAATATACTATAACTTGGTTGCCCAACAGATAGGCACTAGACCTAAAAACTTATGATTCAATCACATGTTCAAACAAAAAAATCTATAACTAGTAGTGTAGGAATTAGTTTTAATATTTTTTAGTTCATGATTCAATAGTTCAGTCAAGGAAATGTCAATTATGAGCTTTATCATTTAAATAATTTTTTGAATCATGTGGTTACACCCTCATCTTGCAATTTTTATAATGATGACCACATTAGCTAAATAATAGGCCATTTGTGCACTTGGTTAGCCTTTAACCCAATGATGGTTTTTGGGGTTAAACTTACTTTGGATACAACTATAAACTTTACACTTTACAACACATTTTAGCAATTTAAAGTCTATTTAGGATACCTCAAAGAACATCCCCTAGCCTAACTAAGCCTAAAGTACAAGAGAGTTTATTCACTCTTGTTTAATGATCTTGAGCCCTCTATAGTTTGTTGGCATACCCTCATTTTACCCTCATGAATGAAGGAAACTACCCTTGAAAGTGAAACTATCTTCTAAATTGTGGAACAATGGTTTTGGGAGCTAATAGACATCAAGATCTTTGAAATGGTCTAGGTGTGAACAACATTTGGGAAACTATAAAAATTATACCTGCACCCTTGTAGAGATAAGGATGGTATGAACATGGAATAAAGGCACTAGTTTTTTGAAGTATCATTATTTCTAACTAGGCACTTGTTGTGTAATTTATTTCTATCTTCTTTGGGATCATTATTTTCTTAAGAGACATTTGATTTAGTCGAAGAAAATAGTTTTTCTTGAAGTAATTTATATTAGGAAAAATGGTGTCTCAACCTTGCAATTATAACAAGTTAATATATTGAGTGTGGGGGGGTTGCAAGGGGGGTACTCCCCTTGCAAGGTCTGCAGGGTCTGGATGTTGTGTGCCCTAACGAGGATTCAAGGGAAACACCTTTGAAAGCCACATTTTATGCATATTTTATTATTATAAATTTGTACCATTCATCATTATGCAATAGGATCTTATAGTTGAGGATCACCCCCTTGTTACAAATTTTCCAGATGAGCATAGCTTTAATCTAAGGTCTTCAAACTTGTGGAAATTATATTTTGATGGGTCTTGCACTTCTCATGGCTCGGGAGTAGGGATTATCTTGATCACACCTCATGAGGATTGCATTCCCAAGTCTTATAAGCTAGCTTTCCCATGCACAAATAATATTGTTGAGTATGAGGCTTTAATTACTGAGCTTAGAATGGAAATTAAATGGAAAATTAAGGAGTTCCATGTCCTAGTAGATTCCATGTTGGTCATCAAGCAAGTTAATAATGAGTTTCAAACAAAGGATGAGAAGCTTCAACCTTATAAGAATTTAGTGGGCACTTTTAAGCAGTACTTCACATATATCATCTTTGAGCAAGTTCCAAGGTTGAGTAATAATGCAATAGATGATATGGCTACTCTTGGTTCTCTTTTCGAAATGCCTCAAAATGCTAGTCAGTATGAGTTTCTAGTTGAGAAGATTTGTGTTCCAGTATATGATGTTCCTGAGTTTGAACTAGTGTGTGAACTTGTTGGTCTTGAATCCCTTTGGTACTATGATACTTATGTTTTCCTTAAAAATGCTACCTTGCCTCCGCTCTTGCCTAACCCTCAAAAGAAAACCTTGATTCGTAGATCATCCCGCTTTGTCATTTTGATGACACCCTTTAACACAATAGTCTTGATGGTGTCATTCTTAGGTGTCTAGACTCAAAGGAAACTAAAACTTCCTTGCAAGAGATTCATGAGGGTATTTGTGAAGCACATTCTAGTGGACCCTCCCTTGTTAAAAAGCTATTGTGATCCAGTTATTTTTGACCTACTATATGGAAAAATATGATCTAATTTTTGTAAATTCTTTTTGTCAATGTCAGCAACATGGAGATATAATTCATGCACTCGCCCATGAGTTACAATCAATAACTAATCATTTTCCCTTTCCACAATGGGGGCTCAATCTTGTAGGAAAAATTAACCCTTCATCCTCTAATGGTCATAATTTTTTCCTTACCGCCACTGAGTACTTTATGAAGTGGGTTGAAGTTGTTCCCTTAACCAATATCACTGGCAAACAAATAGCTAAATTCATCCTTAATTATATCATTTGTTGATATGGTGTCCCTCATTCCATTATCACTAACAATTGTAGGCCTTTTAAAAATCAAGATGTCAAATACCTTTGTTCCCAATTTAGTATCCAAGACTGCTTTTCCACACCCTATTACCGTCAAGGTAATGACCAAGTTGAGGTTGCTAAGGCTTCGAATAAGACTATCCTTAAAATCCTTAAGAAAATAGTCAATGAAGTTGGTCGTGATAGGCATTTGCAACTTCATCCTACTTTGTGGGTTTATCATACTAGTGTCTGCACACCTATCAGAGCCACTCCTTACTCCCTTTTCTTTGGATCCGAAGCCATTTTTCCTATTGAGGTTGAGCTCCCATCTTTGAGGGTGTCATTGAAAGAGTTTGTTGACAACAGAGAGTATAGAGTATCTAGATTGCATGAGCTTGAGCTTTTGGATGAAATAAGAAATAATACTTTAAATCATTTGCAAGCCTATCAAAATCGTCTTCGTCAAAGCTATAATAAGAAAATTAAGGCTCATAAAATTGAGGTTGGAGATTTGGTCCTAAAATAAAATCAAAGAAATTAGCAAGATCAAGAAAAGAAAGGAAAATTCGAACCTAATTGGTTAGGACCTTTTGTGGTGGTTTTGATCTATGGGTTAGGTGCTTATCGACTTGCTTCTCCTGAAGGGGATCTTTTGGATGAACCTATTAATAGTATGCATCTTAAGAAGTTCTATGCATGATCCTCGATGTGTCCTAGTTGCTTGCACATATTAGTCTTGTGCTTCATATTAGTTCCACCCTACCTTCCATTGCTTGTCCTTTATCTTTTTGTTGCATCTGTTCATTAGGTTTTCATTCCTCCTTGTCTATCATGGCTTCTTGGTTAGCATTATCCTTGGTGTTCCCTTGCCTACGCTTGTTGATCTTTGTCCTAGCTAGAGGCACTCCTTGACCTTGGCCTTGGGTGCGGGTTTCTTGTCCTTTTCTTGGAGATCACCTTATTGGCTTCTTTTGGCATTCACATTCTGATCTTTTGGCTTATCTAGTGTCTTGGAGCTTGGTGTTTCAATTGTCGATTTTAGCCTTTGGCTTAGCTTGTCTTTTTCCTATCTCTAGTATCTTATCTTATCTTATCTTTGGCTTAGCTATAAATATGGTATACAAGGATCTCCTTTCTTTTCCTGTTGTGTCTAGTCCACACAAAAGATACAAATTCATCTTGGTGCCTTATACCTTGATGCATATTATCCTTGCAATATCAAAATAGGATTTCTCTTCACATTTTTTTGGCATAACCAATAGCACAAAGTCTCATATCATTTGTATCTTTGTATATCATGTCCTATAATTATCATTCTAATATCATGCTATCCTATCTTATGCTATCTTATCATCTTGAGCCTTTGATCATTGCTTTTATTTTCTTGCATGTCCTATATGGATAGTGTGCATCATATTATCATAATCATAATCATCCATCATAGCATGTCATAGAGTCATATCATGTGCATCCATCATGAAAATATATCTAACTAGAAAACAAACACTGCATAATAACATGAAACATAGATAACATCCATATGCATTATAACATAAACATAGAAAACCATTGCATGTCATCCATAGAATCATAATCTCAAAGTGTCTTTGCTATAGAAGTCACAAAATAATCATGTCCATATCCATAAACCATGTGTGTCAAATGTCTACAATGGGCCATATACATCATGAAATAATAGTAATACAATGGCTTGTAGGAATGGTGTCTACATAATATATATGTATCAAAAATATGTGTATGTATCCTAGCTCCTATGCGGAGCTCCCTCCTTGTGAAAGTCTTGGGGATCCATGATGATATGGCCTTGCTCCTCCTAACCCTGCTAGCATTAGTGGTGGTAATGGTGGCCCCATTCCCTCTTGTGTGGCCTTTGTACCCGATCTCACTGATCGAGATCCTCCTGAGTGTGCCCTCCTCATGGTTAAGTATGGTGGAGCATATCTCTCTAGAGTCACCTCCCTCTCATACAAGGTCCTATAGTAGGTATCCTCCCTTGTTAGCTATGTGATCCTAGCTAGGACCGAGTATGTGGTCATCCTTGTTGAGGCCTCTTCCTGTTGCCTCTCCTGCCTTTCTACATCCCTCTTTGTGGTCACTTGTGCTAGTTGGACCTATAGGTTATCTCTCTCTCCTTTGTCTATGTCTCTCTCTCTCTCCTATCAATGTGTCTCACTCTGCATGAGTTTGATCTTGCTCTAAGAGTATTGTAGTCATTCTAACTTGTAAGTAGTCTTGCCTTGGTGCCTATTGTACTTGTTGTACATGTGGTACCTATTTTGTCTACATTTGCACCTGTACTAGAGGTTGTCTCAGTGTCCCCCACCCTCCTCCATATCCACCATCATTGCCATCATGCCTCCCCTATCCATCATCATGTCTATAGTGACCATCTCCTTGACCACCTCCCTGCCCGCCTCCCTGTCCACCCTGTCCTACCGCATGTGCTCTCCTCCTCCTCCCCTCTACAAATAAATTGCTTATGTCCCTAGTCCTATGAGCCTCTGTAGTGAGTGTTCCACCCACCATGCATCTTATTTTGCATTTTTCCTTGCGTTCATTAGTCCTACTTCCCATCCCCATATAACTGGATTCAATCTCCTAAACTTTGTTATGGCTAAATCTAGGCTAATCATCGCCCCCCACTCTGCCATCTCTCTCCTAGTGCATGAAAAAATAGCATCTACCTATGGTACAATCTGCATCTCTCCAAACTATCTCAACACCCTGTCAAGTAGGTACCTCTCAATGTGTCATGTCCTCCCAAGCAATATCCTCTTATCTATAGAATGGTAAATATGTTTGATCTTCAATCCATGCCTCGTAGTCGATCTATGGTCTCCATGCAATAGCATCTATATCATCAATGACATGTCGCAAGTAATCTAGCTCTCCCATGCATTAATACATCAGTATCCCATTATAGATCTTGATATAGGGCCAGCCTATTGGCCTGAGCTTGGTCTCTATCGACCTCATGATCGCTATATGCTCCCAGACCCATATGTACAAAGCGTCATGACATAGGCGATCATCCATATCCATACCTATACACTACCTTGTGCATATATTTGTAAGGATGAGATAGAATGCATAGCCCCCATATGTAGATGACTCCCTCATCTAACATATGCACTAATACCATTCTCCAATCAATAGCTAATCATCGACTACTCCAGTCAGGTGCCAAGTATCCTCCTATGATCCTGGTGATCACAAGAGGTAGAGGATCGCACCTATTGATGGACCCCTCCAGGTACATCTCATAGTCCTCTATACCCAGGTCCTCAATCCCAAACACTTTGATGAGTGCTAGCTCTCCCTAGTTGTGGTCAAATGTCACTCTCTCACCATGTGTCAGGATCCTCAAGATCCTCTAGACGTCCTCCAATGTAATCATCGCCTCTCCTATCAAGAGCATGAATGTGCCCCTCTCGCTATGCCAACACTTTACCAATGCTATCACCATAGCATAGTGTAGTCACACCTCTAGCCTATAAGCAACATACCATAGTGTAGTCAAATTTCCTAGATGTGTGAGCTATTTATTGATAGGTTTTATATAAGGAGATTGTGATTAAATTTTATAGATTGGATATGTTGTTGGCATAAGTTTTTTGGTGTTTTTGATACCTTGGAGGTACAAATGATTGAATTTATTGGCATTTGTTATTGTGTCTATTTTTATTCATGTGGGGTTTTTTATTTGGTAGCATCTTGGAGCCTTTTTTATCACTTGGATTTGATGCTTATGTTCTTTAGATTGTCACATCTTCACCTTGGTCTTCACCTTGGATTTTTCCTTTTCTTTCATATCTAGCATATTCGATGATGAGAAGAGTTATTACCTAAGATGGCGGTCACCTTGGAAAATTTATTGCCAAGTATATTAATGGTGTGTGAGAGCATATTAGAGATTCATGTGGTTTCATGGTTGGATATAATGATTTATTTCACTGATTGAACCTTATACAATGTATAAAATAAGTAGGATAATGTTAAAAAAAAAGGCATTGCACATCTTGCACAAGAAAAAGAAGTATTTTAATTATGTAAAAATAAATATTTATTTATGGTGCATCTTAGGAGATGTGTTTAGCTACATTAAATAATTATTTGGGACCATTTGTAAATGTATATTAGACATTTGTTAAATATTTTATGTATGAAAGCCATTGGGAAAATATTCAATATTTACATTGATATTTAATTTTGGCCCATCAATGGTTTTGTGCTCTCATCATTTTGAGATGCATAGTTTAGTTAATACCACTTAATGGTTTTTTTAAAAACTTAAATCTATAAAAGAAAGTATAGTGGTTGAGATTAGTTGTCATTTTTGTTATCTCTTTTGAGTGCATAAAGTGAATCATGCCATGGGATGTGTGATAGCATGATTATCCATTATGCTTGGACACATGGAGAATACATTGGAGGATCTTAATGTTTCAAAGTATTCATGGAGACTTTGTAAGTGTATTGTAATGTTTTCATTACTAAAGAATGCATTGTGTGTGGATACTTTTGGAGGATAGATTTTTCCATCATGAGGTTTTTCATAGGACATATCTTGTGTAATTTTGTGGTATGTCTTTTATATTTACATTATGGTTATTTTGAGTACTTCTCTGCATATTTTTCTCTCTTGCGGTTATGTGGAAATGGTTTATATAGAAACATTTTTTTCTTTCACCTTTAACTAGTTTAGTTGTTGAAATCAATTACTCATAGGTTGGTTTTGGATAGTAGTAATGTGTAAGGTTCTTGGGAGCCCAAAATCTCATCCTATACATAGGTACCCTATGCATATTTTGAGGACTGCAATATTATTTTAGATTTAATTATAAGGATAATCTAGTGGGCTAGGTCAAAGGAGAGAGCCTAGACTCAAAGAAATAATGTTAGATGGTAAGATAGTTCCTCCAATCCTTTGTATTATAGTTGTATTGTACTAGTAAAGTGTTGGAATTTTTTCTTTCAAATTGCATTAGGAATATTGGAGGTATTGTCTCATCTTATCTATCATATATTTGAGATATATTTGTAATGTTTCTTAGGACCATAAACCTTGGACATGGTGTAATATTGTATATTAGTGTTCAAATGTGAACTTTTACTTGACACCAAAGCTTGTTGGATTCTCTCGCTATATAGTTCTTTTCTATAACCATGTCCATAAGCATAAGGATCCCATTTAAAAAGGTGTAGCACATGAGAGCTCGTACAACTCTATGGTTGGAGGTAAAGATCCAATGTGATGTCTCTCCCCTTGGACATAAATAATAACTTGGCATTTGGTACATTAACAAAAGATTTTACATATAATCTTACATGGTGTAAGAGGTATGATAATTTAATTTAGTGATGCTATTCAATTATGATATATTTTGGGCATGTCCATATTATGGATAGTTCTTCTTAATGTTGATATGTATACATGTATATTTTTTAGAATGTGACACTTATGACACCCATTGGAATTTGTGAATGATGAATTCTCTATATTAAGATACAATATTATGGAGTTGGTGATGAACATCCAAAAGCTATTGATGTTAATCTTTTTTGAAATTAGATTTATACTTAGACTTGATAGAAATTGTAATTATAATTAGTTGTATATCTCACTCTTGTAATTTTGGTGATTTGATGATTATTAAAGAATTCTTATGAAACATTACTACTATTATAGTTTAAAATATAGATTATGTATTTAATTATGTAAATTCATATGAGTTTTTTTGTATAAAATTGAATTAAGTTAGAATAATCATGTTTAGAAAAATCCATGGCTAGAGAATGAGGTAATGACAAAATCAAGACATCACACATCCTAGTCAATAGCTATTCTTAGGAATATTCTATTTAGGATGAAATTGATTTAACTTAGACTAATTATGTTTAGAAAAATTCATGGCTAGAGAATGAGGTAATGACACAATTAGGAAATCATACATACCTATATATTGTCACAACTATCTAATGTCATTACATGATACACTTCATTTATGTGTGGATATTAATACATGACAATTTTCATGCATAGGTACCTTCATACAAATAAATATAATTTCATCAACATATTCTCATCATAACAATAAAATGTTGAATGTTTCTATATTAATGGTTAATTTTTGGCATTCATGTTTTATTATAGATTTTGTAGTTCTAAATTTTAGTTTTCACTAATTTTCAACATGTTCTAATCTGTTTCTTTTGAAGATGATAAATTCATTCAAGTTCCTCCATGTGAGTTTCATTTTTCATAATTTTTCAATACTCATCACAAGATATGGTATAGAGCTTTAGAACATAATATCATATTGGATAAATTCATCAAATCAATAATAATGTCTTATCAAGTTATACAAATTAAACCCACAAAATTTATTTTGTTATTGTTAAAACATTAAATAATTGACCTGCATGAAAACTTTCCCAAATTTTCTTCAAAAGAACAAATAATGATAATTGTTCAGAAATAATACAAATTCAAAATAATAATTGTCTATAGCGCAAGATTAAGTTTAGTTTTTAAGTTCATTAATTTAATAATGCATATTTTAAAATGTTATTATTTATATATACATGCATATCTACATACTTGCTTATACTAAAAATAAGACCTAATAATAAAAATAAAATAAAACAATATTAATTATAATATACTATATTATTTAGTTAAATACAATCAATTCAATTTATATTTTAAATCTCACTATCAAGAACTAAGAAATCAAATGTACAAAAATGACAATTATTATATCCTATACTTGAAAATTATATACAAAACATGTGAAGCAATTTGATCATGTCAAAAATCAATGAAATTCAATTTGAATAGATGTGATATTAATACTTTGTGAAAAAAATATTTGAACTATGCCAACTCCTCCTTGTCTTCTTTTGTTGAAAAATGACATGTAAATATTAAAATAAGAAACTATAACTATAAAATAATTCTTTAAAAAAATGTTATTTTATTTACACAAAATAACTCTTAAACAAATACAATAACTCTTCATAATCATTTTATTTTATTTACATTGTTTACTTTATTTTTATTTGAAAAGCTATTTTTTATAGAAGATAAAATGTGGGTTTTAAAAGAACCTCCAAATCATATGCAACACTAATAAGAAATATATTAATGAAGACCAATTGACATCAAAATTACAGCATCAAACAAAATACATCCAAAGAGCTGAAAATAATCGACAACACTCGAAATAAATTCTAAAAAAGGTAGGAACAACAAAAGGTCAACCATTTTAAGGTGGTTTGAAACTAAAGTGCTCCAAAGAGCTTTAAAAACTAACAATTGTCCCGCTTTCATAAACATTGCTTAACAACCCTCCTTTTTTATTGCTCAAACCTTTCTATATTGGAAAATGTGTCTCAACCTTACTGCTAATGTTAAGATTACAAAAAGTGTAATTTCTAGATATAAAATGATAAAACTCAATTTCTAGACTCTAGAGTTGGTTTTGAGCCAAAATAATTATTCATGTTGTTTGAGACTACCTATAGAGGTGCATGTTGCATAGATCTCTTCAAATACTTCAATTTTTTAAAAGATAGGCCCAATCACCCATCGAATATGGCCTCTAAAAGTTTGAATAGAAAATATTAAAAAATGTTGGATGCATAAAAGAGTTGTAAAGGGGATTTACATCTATTGACCAACCTATGATGCATGTTAGACACATCATAAGGCATCTTTGATTGGGGAATAATTTGGGCACCATTTTTTGGGAGGTTTTAGCTCATGAGATTCTAATTACCATTTGATGGTTTTGGGTTTTGTATGTCCTATATATTACCCATTTGAGATGGAGGTATTGTTTAGAGTTTTGTAGATATTATTAAGCTTATAAGAGTTCATTTAGATCTCTAGTTGGTGATACTCCTATGAAAACTTGTTTTGCAAGTGTGTTGTAACTATGGTTTACTAAGTAATACATTGAGCTATTTTAGAATGAAGTTTTTTCTTCGGAAAGAATTTCCCCACATATACATGTGTTATGGCATATTGTTTATTTTATGTTTAAATGTATTTTACCTTTTGTAATTGTTAAAATATTGAAATTTGCAAAACACTCCAAAATATTAGTATAAGAAGTGTTTACGTGTACTCTACTTTTTTTCATTATGGAAACCGATCTAAAACTAGAAGAATCTATAAAGAATATATGAAGTTTGACATCTAATTCCATTTTTTTTTCTAAACTAGAAGGCATGAAGGCTAGCTATTGGAGCTCATTAATGGGGCTTGTGGCTTCTTTTTCCTAAGTCTTGACCCTTTGAACTTTTACAATCTAATCCCTACTAGTCATCCCTAAACTCTACTCGACCATGTTTATGGATCCAACAAAAAAGAAAGAAATGAAAGAATCATCCAAGGCATCAACATTTGACAATGATTCTACCTTATTCTAAGATGAGTAGACACCTCGTTATCTTTTTTCTTCTAAAAAATTTACAAATTATTTTATTTTACTTCAAAACTATTTTATTTTATTTACATTATTTATTTTAAAGAACTATTTTTATTTATTTAAAATATTATCTTATTTATTTTGAAAATATTTTTTAATATTACATTTTAGGGTTTATTTTTTTACATTTACAATATAAACAATATAAATAAAACAAAATGAAATATTTAAGACATCATAAAAATATGCATGAATTTAAAATAGTTAATTCCACGTCATCAACATACTGAAACACATAAAGCAATAAGTTGTTCTAAACAATAATATCCAACCTAATAGAACTGTCGTTTTTAAATTGCTTTAAAAATACCGTACTAATAATATAAACTATTCGAGTCCAAATCCTTTCCAAACACGTAACAGGACAGGCATGTATGGACCCAAAAAGAAAAGATGACTGCCAATGTTCTACGCACGATCCGTGCGTGCCTCTTTTCACAATGTTTGAAAGAAAAAAGAAGCTTCCTTACACAAAAATGCCTTGTTGACAATGAAAATTAAATGCAGAAGGCAGTTAAGTCCATCTTCTAGAGAGATTTTTTTTCTATGGCTTTCTCCAAAGTCCCAAAGTCACTTCCAATATGATATCACAATAGACTTATAACTGTAATTTGGACTTAGAAATTTCCATAGTTAGGTAAAACTGATATAAATTCCAGAACAGATATGCAGACCCATTACTCTTGTGAATCCATCTTCATATATTCTGCAGTTGGTTTTTCAGAAACTAACATCTTTGCAGGATGAAGAACTTTTTGTTGACAATGCTCTTAGTTACTATCGCCACATTTCAAGTCACTTCAGCGATAGATTTTTATGACATACTGCCCCCTTTGCCATCATGGTTACCAGGTATAAACTTACAAGCTTCTCTCTTCCACCTACCTGCTCAGGGATTTTTAAAAAGTTATTTTTTTATTATTTTTAAAAACTTAGGGTTATTTTTAAGTTCAGGAATCATTCAATTTGGAACATAACAAATTCAGATGGATCATGAAGTTTGATCCGAAATGTCGAAGAAAAAAAATCGCACAACAGAAATTCTTGCTGTAACATAATAAATAGTTGAACTTTATGGTACCATATTTACAGAATATCCGTTGGACAAAAGTTATGTGCAATCAAGTATGGCCTTTGGCCTTTTAACATATGTCCTTAGATAGGATGGCTCAACCATAGGGGGATGGGTATGAAAGATACATATTTCACTGTAGTTGGTGTTAAAAGGATCCAAGCTTTAAAAGGCGAGGCTTGCCTCAATAAGATGAACGCTTTCAATTAAGATGCTTCAAAAAAGCACCAGAAAAATCTGAAAACTAATAATTAGCAGGGTCTTTGATGTATGGGGAGGACTATTAAAGTAAGTAGGGAAATTCTGTGTCTTTGACCATAAAACGGAGCTTAAATATTTGGACACAGATGGCATAACGGTGTTGAATGGGAATGTTAATGATTGACAAATTAAAGGAAATTTTAGTATATACTGATAGACTGTTGTGTTAATCATATTACAGTGTCATGTCTTGTAAGTATTTTCTAACTTATCTTTGTTTTTGTGTAATCTCGACAATTATTCCATATGTTAATCCAAATAGAACCATCACGAGTTAGATATAAGCCTGCAAAAACAGATGCACTGTGTCACAAATGAAGGGTTATTAGCATTCCTAGACAATACCACAGAAAGAATGTAATTGTCAATTCTATTTGTTGTATGTTAGGATTCAAACAAAGAATCGGAATTGTTAACTTTTCAATGGGTGCGTAGGGTCTGAAAACACAGAGTACCCAACAATGGGTGCAGAGGGTTTCAAAATTTCGAGCACAGACATAAGATGTTTGTTAATAGGGACACAAAGGGGGGCTAGTTCCATCAAAGCAATATTAAGACACGAGCATGCCACTGGTAAGGCATAAGATATTGGTTCAGTGGGACAGATTAATCCCTATATGGCAAGTAAAAGACACAAGGGCATACCAATGATTAGGGACACAAGATATTTGTTTGAAGGGACAGAAACGAGGGTCTAATCGTCATATAGGATAATGGGAGATATTAAGACACACACGAGCATAGCAGGGGTTCTCTGGGAAGGCGACAGATAGAGGACACACCCCAGAGTATGTCCTGCAGTTCCACAAGGACTGGAATCTGGATTCACCTGTTCTTTACCATTCACTCAGCCTCTGAGTTAATTTGTTTTTTTATTAATGTAAAAAGAGATTGGAAAGGATCCCACCTTTTTACAAAGATAGTATAGATACATCAAAGACAAACAAACATCAACCTGAAACAAGAACATGGAATAGACAGCATAAAGTCAGCAAAGTACAAGAGACCATTAGCACCCCATCAGCAAGGGTGAGAACAATCAAGAAAGCAGATCGCAGACTGCCCAAAACCACTAACAGACCCATCAACTCACAGAGCTTGAAGCTAAATGGTATCAGAAAACATTAGATCCTACCAACAGCCTTACCCTTTGACTCCATCAATCAGAATTCTTAATATTCTTCTTGGCCTGAAATATTTCCCTATTTTCCTTATTAGAGGTCAACAGAGAAGGCAAAGGCTGAGATCCAGGTGTAGGGCTGAGGAGCTCCTCATTCAGGCCATATCCTCTAGAGAAACTACACCCAGCCGTAGCATGGCCAAGTATGTGGCAATGTTGGCAGAACACCAGGGAATCCTCAGACAAGATCTGTTGCACCTAATCACCCAGCTTAGAGGATAAAAGCACCTTATCTAAATCAGCGTTGACGCAGACTCTGGCGAGTAGAAGACGTTTACTGGATTTGATCAGTTTGTCAATAGCAATTTAATTTGTTATTTTATAAACATAAAATTGAGAATTAAATCAATTACAGATTTGGGATTTACACAGCGCAAAATATTAGTGATAGATTTTCTGAATCTCATTGTTTTTTTTGTTTATTCAATGCAGATACTAATCCTTGCAACGTTACGAACTGTGGGAATGGAATCTGCGTGGCTACAAAGCAATACCCCTTTGTGAAATGTGAATGCAAACCAGGATGGAAACAACCAGAGCTTTACCATGATGTTCCTTTTCAACCCTGCGTTGTTCCCAATTGTGAGTTTTGCAAATACCCCTCGCCCACACCCCTGACAAATTAAAAAAAAAAATCCACAAAATTTAAGATGTTTATAATCCTTTGTTCAATCTGACAGGTGATGATGTATTGAGAAGTTATAGTCCTAACAGTCTTATCTATTTACTTTATACACGGGTCTTTCTGAAAATCGTTTGCTAATTAATGAATAATGTTGTGCAGGCACCATGGATTACACTTGCAGTGATGTCTGCCACTTGTCTCCTGCCGAGGCACCCTGGCCCGCCCTTCCGAAAATTTCAAACCCATTTGATCGTTAGTACTAAATTCAATTTGATAGTCTGTTCTTCAATATTTAAAAGATTTATCAGCCTAACCCATGCTCACAAACATTAACAGTTATTAGAATTATCTACTATATCTGCTCAAACTTTAAACTGAAGTCAATGCAGTAAGTAGCTAATGACTCCAAAATCACTTTAAAACTGGTATACGGTGTGCTCAAACCTACTCTGACACTTGAATATAGTGTGCTTCAACACTGATATAGAATGTGCTCAAACTTATTTGGCAGTGGCATATACTGTGTTTGTGAATTTTCAGCATGTTCATACGGTGTGTGCGGAGCTGGGATCTGCACTCGTAAGTCCAAGAACACAGTGGAATATCAATGCAACTGCTTCAAGGGATATGGGAATATCATGAACTGGACTTGGGGCTTCTGCTCTAGAGAATGTAAGGATTTTTCTAGTTTTGTCTCTAATTTAGAATTATTGGGGCGCTTTCTGGAGAATTTGGATTTGAAAATAAGAATTTTAGGTTTTAATTGCCATAAAATTGATTTTCACAGGTGAACTCCAGGAGAATTGCTCGCATCTTAATATTACAGTCAGTAGTAACGATGCTCAAGGTAAAATAAAAATTGCTGTGTGTTAGAATCAAATTCCCTACTGCAATACTGCAATTTTTTTCTTCCTAACTTTGCTGAATGAAGAACTTTTTGTTTATGATGCTCTTGGTTACTATCACCACATTAGAAGTCACTTCAGCGACAAACACTTCTTGTTTTAATGGGTTGCTGCCCCCTTTGCCATCACGGTCACCAGGTAAAAACTACAAAGCTTCTCTCTTACTAGTGTCTACTGGTAGACTGTTGTGTTAAAATAGTGCGGTGACATTTAGTGTTATGTCTTGTAAGATTTTTCTAATTTATGCTTGCTATTTGTGTAAATTCCATTTGTTAATCCCAATAGAACCGCCACAAATTAGATATAATCCCACAAAAACAGATTTGTGTCACAAGGGAACTGTTCCTCCTCTTATTATCACTCCTAGACAATTCTAGAAACTATGTAATTGACAATTCTATGGAAGTCATGTAGTTATATATAATCCGGTAGAATTCAAACAACGAAACAGAATTGCCAATTTTTCAATGGGTAAGTAGGATCTGAAAGAAACAGAACTGCGACGATGGGTGCAGAGGGTTTCAAAAGTTTCCAGCACGAACATAGGATGTATGTTAGTAGGGAGTGGGACACAAGGGTGGATTAATCCCCACCTAGGACTATGTCACAAACCCGTGGAAGGAGGATTATACACAGGACATTACATTGTAAGAAATATACAAGAAAAAAACAAAGAGAGAGGGGTTTTCGAAGAAGGAGTAGGTTGTTGGGGGGAGACAGAAACATTTCTGGGTAGGGGTATTAACGCTACGATAGAGAAATGGGTCACTTGTTACAAACAAGTAATTTGGACAAGCATAAGTTGGTGGGAGCTTTGGCGCAGGGTATGGACATCAATCAATGCATACAGTGACTTGACATGGTTGGTGGAAAAGAAAAACAGGAGTGAGGACGCCCATCAAAGCATTAAGGATAGAAGATTCTTGTCAGAGGAGGAGGCGATGCCATGGAGGCATTCAGAGAGAGTAGGGAAGAGAAGAGACTGATTTGGCCAGGAAGGGAGATTTCAACGCCTGCTTCACAAGTATCTTCAACATCGTCCCTAAATGAGTACTCTCCTTCAGAATTACTTCCCTAAATAGTATTTAATTGTGAAATATCCACTCCTGTGACTAAAACGTAATTGATCCAAGTTGATTTTATGTTTATGTACAAAGATATTGGATAGTAATCCCCTGTTCTACACATGTTTCGTATTTCTTGGCTGAAGGGCTTCTAAACATGTAAGCCAAGTGTGGTAGTTTGTCGAAGTGTGCTCTGTGTTTGATAGGACGCCCAAACAAAACGTTTTGTTGTGGAATGTAATGATAATGGCTTATGTGAACCAGGGCTCCTATGAAGAAGCTATTTTGCTCTTTTACCAGATGCCCTTGATAGGTGTCAAGCCCAACCATTATACTTATCTTGTGTTCTCAAAGCCCGTGCAAGTCTATTAGCTCTCTCGCCTGGTTTAGAGATACATGACCATGTCATTAGAAGTGGGTTGCAATCCTATAGTTCTGTAGGAAAGACTCGGGTGGCTATGTATGGAAAATGCAATGTTGTCAAGTATGCAGTTAAGTGTTTGACATGATGCCTCATTTGAAGTCATATATTGGAATGCTATCATTATGTGTTACGTTGGGGATGGGTGGTTTAAAGAAGCCTTGGAATTAGTTTGGGGAGAGGAGCCCATAGTGGAGCGGGGTCCAATAGTGGGGATAGAAATAGTGGGGATAGAAGTAGTCCTCAGTGGGTCCCATAGTGAAGCACCTTAATATCCAATTGCAAAACACTTTTTATCCATAAAATACACAAATTGACAAATCATGTGATGCCACATCAACACACCAATAAAACATGACTTAGTGCACCACTATCGGTCTCACTTTTTTTTTGGGCCTTTTTTGGATACCTAAACAAAAAGCATGTTGATGTGGCATCATATTGATGATGTGGCCCTAAAACGAAATATACGAGCATGTGAGTTGTCAAATAAACTATTGTACAAAATTGGGAGTGATTTGAAATTTCCACGTAGGATTTTGAGAAAGGCAAAGTTAGGGTGCTCCACTATGGGCCCCTCTCCCCTAACTGGCATTCAACTTGGCTTGGCTACCATGGTTAGTATTGTTCTGTTGTGCGCCCACTTGGGAGATCTACAACGAAGTAAGGAAATCCATGGCCACCCAATTTGGATTGGGTTATAGTAAGACATTTTGTGAATAGTTCACATACTTTGTTTAAGCTTAGTAATTCTCTCATTAGGGTCCTCCAACATTTTTATGCTAGCTATAATAGATATAATGTTATTTTGTTTGGTATAATGATTTCTTATGTTAACATCTTATTATGTAACATGATATTCACACTATGTATGTTATTATTTTTGTGATAATTATTTTTATTATGGATTAAATATGTTGTATGAAAAAATTAGAAATTAATCTTAAATGAAGATTTGTTAAAGTAATGTTATCATTTTGGAACATCATTTACATATAAATATTCATACCTTCATGGTGAATACTTCTCTTTAGTGATGTATGATCAGCATTGATCTTGAATAATGGTCCATGGGTATGTATTGTGAGATGCCAACTAACATATTAGACAAATTCCATGTGCAAAACATATGAGATCACTTATTGCTAACCATTAAAATCATATTTAACTATGAGTGTAAGTGAGAATATTTAATAGTGAATTGGACATTGATTATAAGAATATTGAGTTGCACCACAATGTAAATAAAATCAAAAGATTACAAATATATTATTATTGGGTGAATATTTTCATCTGTTGGTCCAATGGATATAACATTGCAAACAATCCAGAGTACGAATTGGGTATATGTCTTTTGAAGTTAAGACAATTCTTGTGTGGCCTTGTTGATGTATGTGGTGTTTTATCAAGAACAATGTCATAGTATATTAGTATTATGATTGTTGATATCATTGAATCATATTATGTTAGGACCCCACATGGAGCCATAATAGAGTCTTTTGCATAATTGTTGTGTCACAATGTAATATTTTTGTTGAAAAAATGTAAAAGTAAATAAAAATAATAGACCATTTTGAGGGGTGACCTCCAATAATCAATAATAATACATGAATTCAATATTTGATGATTTGATGGTTTGGTAGAAACATATCCTCCTTATTTATAAGCTTAAGTATGTAGGGACACACCCCTTCATCCTAATTAAGAAGATTTAAGGTACTACCTAGAACTTAAGTTAAGGTTAAAAGCAAGTCACAAGTGTTTAGCCTTATTATATTAGGAATATATGATATTAAGGTCATAACATTCTTATCCCCTTTAGAAAAGTGTTGCCCTCAACACTTAGCAACTCTGAACTTTTTTGTATGAAGTGTTCATCATTACATGTTGTATCTTCAATTAGAAAATTCTTCCACTTGAATAGTAATTCGAAGATAGCTTGATTTTACAAATGTTTCACTTGTTTCTCATTGATGCTAACTAATTGTCCTTAAATGACTATATGGTCTAAGGTCTAGGTCATTTAAGATTGGTGATATTTTAATTCTTAACTAAGTATAAAGGTGGTTGATAATTGGGACAATTAGGTGTAGAGGTAGCTCAACAACCTTGTTCTTCTTATGGTGGCATCTTACCATATTGAGTTGGCCCATTAGAATGAAATTATATCTATTGGTGAATTATTTTGGTTACACAACCTTCTTTAATTAAGTTTCCCCTTGGTTCCTCAGGTAAACTATCTATCAAAATTAGAAATCCTAGGTCTCAAGCTATACCTAATTAATGTCAGAGAAAAAATTGTTGCGTCTAGTATTTGTATACATTATCTTAACTTGGGATAGTTCAAAATTTGATCTTGATAGTTAAAATCATAGAACTACATGAAATTTGGATCCCATTTAGAAGTGGGTATGTAGGCAATCCTTGGGCAAAAGATGCTCCTATGACCCAAGTCTATCAAGGAGGGGTTTAGGGAATAGCTCCAAAGTTTGATATTGTTTCTAAACTTGATCAACCTTCCCTCATTGGTATGCTTCAACTTGAGGCTAAAATTTATATTATATGGATGTGAATATATCCTCCAACTAATATTTCCCCATTATATCGACCTAAGCCAATAAAAGAGACTTCATCAACCTTAATTTTATCTACGTTGATGTTTTGTGGTGTTTGGATTTCCAAAATCTACTCCAATCTTGAATGAACTTTTAGAGTTGTAGTATCATGGTATATCTTGATGTGAGTGTGTGAGAATGCCTCTAAACTTAACTGAACTAAAATAGTCAATGTTTGTGTGCTAACCACTATAGCATAGTATCTTGGTCCAATGATAAGTATGGGAAGATGTAAGTTAGCCTCGAGACACTCGTGAAGTTTATTCTTCCAAGAAATAAGGGCATGATTATCTTGACCATGACAAGGCTATGTATGAATTAAGGAAACCTACTAACTCTGTATTTAATTATGATATTAAATTAAGCTACTGTCATGTGATGGTGTAAAAATCCTTAAGGATGATCAACTTGTTAGGTCTCAAAATCACTACTCCATAATCTTAGAACTCTTCTCAACTTCTGGGCTAGGGATTTGTCATCAAGAAAGTAAAATAGGAGTTCATTAACAAACCAAGAGTTAAAGGCCAATTTAAGAGAGTGGATAGTCTCTACTACACTTTGGGCTTAGCTAAACCTAAGAGGGTATTCTCATAGGTATTCTTAATAAAATTTTGAACCAATTGAAATGTAGCATGATTGTAACAATCAATAGCTATACCCAATGTACACATGATCCCTAGCTTTAAGAAAACCTCTTATATAGTTGATAAAACACCTTGCACATGCACCTATAGATAATAGCAATTTTATGATCCTTAAAGATGATTATCTTCATTATTTCACACATAGTTGCAAGCTACAAACATGCATGCCATGTAATGATATATCTATTTGGTTTTTCTTAAGATTAGTCTTTGATCCATTGCTTTAGAATCCTAGAACTTTTCTCACCTTTGGGGCTAGGGATTTATTAAAAAGATAAAAAGAGGGTTTCATCAATAGACTGAAGAGGGTTAAAGGCCAATTGACGAGATTGAGTAGTCTCTCTTGCACTTTGAGCTGAACTAAACCTAAGAGGGTATTCCCAAAGGTATCATTAATAGGGTTTTAAACCAATTAAAATGTAACATGTATAACCCCTATAATTGTCTCTCTAGGTCAAATACTAACTAGCTACATAAGACCTCTTATAAAGCTAATAGAACACCTTGCACATGAAATTATATATGACAACAATATTGTAATCCTTTTAGATAATTGTGTTTGGTATTTTATACATAGAGGCAGGGTGTAGATGTGCATGACATGATTATTTGATGGTTTGATTACTTGGGCTTACTCAAGATTAATCCCTAATCTATAAACCAAATCATAAACAACATGCATACAATCCTAATATATTTTATACCTAACAAGAATGAAGGGTGTTTTTCTTGGTGGATGTTTAATCCTTCACCAATGTGGATTGGTTCCTATTCCATTGGCAAAAAAGAGGAAATAAATGCCATCAAACAAAGTATCAAAATAACTATATTTCATTTAAATGACAATCAAATCTTACATCATATGTAATTTACATGCTTAATAATCCATCTCAAAACTGCAATAGCCCATATGCAACAATGGAAAGACCATTTCAAAGTATTTGCATACATTAGAAGGTGTCACCCTTCATCTAACCCCTATTACAACCATGCTAACAAATGTGTGAGAGAGTCATTACAAACTATGACTATATATTTTTGCATGAATCATTACAAACTACCATGGAAACATACCATTACATGGAGATTGCATTCATTTGTTAAAAATTTAGAGCTTACAATGTTTGATGCCCTAAAATTAGTTGTAGACCTTCCTAGACAAAAAAATTGGTTCAACGACTAACCATTTGCATGTAGAACAAATTGTTATTTATAGATCTTCAGTTTCAATGCCCAAATTGTAGATGGAACATGACAAAGAAGAGGAAATCACAAACTTGGTGTGTGAGACTCGTGTAGAATATAAATGTTAGAATGTTGAATTGAGATCGATATAAAATTTTCCTTCTTGGCATGAGAAAGGCTCTACAAGACCACAAGTATAGGATATGTGTTCTCTTAGCATAGCTTGTCCTCATCACCATGAGTTGATCACTGAAATATAAAGTCCATAACTTGCTTATATATAAGCTTATCATTGCTCTAGCATGACAGGAGTTAGGGAGCATGCTCTGCCCAAAGAAGTATTCACCATATCATAAAGTTAGCCAACTTTCACCAGTTGTCATATGCTAGGAGTTACCCATCTTAGGAGTTCATTATTGGCATTATTGTGCTAGAAAAAATTTGTGTGCTTTCAATGTGGTGTCTACTTGAGATGTGGTTCTCAAGGTTCTCATGGTTAAATCAGTCTAAGTGATTGATAATACAAGGTGAGATAAAACCATAAGACATTATGATTATATTCATTTAGTTATAAGATGAATTAGTGGGCTATGAAAATCTTATTAATGGCCTTAAGTGATGTAGGTTGTTACACTTTTGACCTTGTCGATGATGATAACAGGTAGTGTGAAATCCCAATTTCGTCATAATAATTAGCATTGATCTCGAAAAAGGATGAGACCCATAGTGTAGTATGGGATGCACTAACATTCCTCTTTCTAGCTCAAATGTACTTAAGGACTTATGTGTTAGCTTATGTGTTAGTGAACTAGGTAAACAAGATGATCCTTATAGTAAGTTCATTACCACTTCCTTTTTTAATAGCTAGTCACTATGTGTGCATGTGATGTTTAAGTTATTCATATTATGTATATCTGAGATATGCATGAAACAATCACATAATGTATCGGTGTTGTATGCATAAGTTAGTGACATTGTGTACATGTGTTCTATGAACGAGTTGATCACTATATACATGATGTACATATAAAGAGGTCCTTATGTGGATTGTGTAGATGAATTCTTGTTATTTTAATAAGTAAACCATAGTGTATCTAATTCTTAGAAAGGAATACGTAGGTAGGTCATCTCAAATAAATCCTCGAGGATTAGGTCTGAGATTTGTCTTGGTATGTGAAATCTTATTCAATACCCGATTGTACATTTGTGGTGTAGAGTTAGTATCCTTACTACAATTGAATAAGGTTATGAAACTAGCTTCAAGATGTAATGAAATATTACATACTATTAAGACAGAGTATGCCACTAGTTAGACATAAGATATTGGTCGAGTGGGACAGAATAACCCCACATGGAAACTGAGAAATTCACTAGGGCATACTAGCGATCAGGGGCACGAGATTTGTTAGGACAGAAACGAGGGTCTAATCCCCGTACAGGAGCCATTAAGACACACACAAGAGTATGGCAGTGGTTCTTTGGGAAGGCGACGGATAGGGGACACACACCATATGCAGAGTATGCCCTGCGGTTCCACAAGGACTGGAACCTGGAATCTCCCGCTCTTTACCACGCACTCAGCGGTTGAATTAATTTAATTTGTTTATTATATAAACATAAAATTGGGAATTAAACAAATCACAGATTTGAGATTTACATAGTGCAAAGTATTTGTGGTAGATTTTCTGAATCTCATTGTTGTTTTGTTTTATTCAATGCAGATACTAATCTTTGCAATGCTACCAACTGTGGGAATGGAACTTGCGTGACTACGAATAAATATCCCTTTGTGAAATGTGAATGCAACCCAGGATGGAAACAGCCAGAGCTTTACCATGATGTTCCTTTTCAACCATGCGTTGTTCCCAATTGTGAGTTTTGCAACAACCCCCTCCACCCAAAAACTCCGCACAATAATCCTTTGTTCAAATCTGGACAGGTGACGATGGTTTGAGAAGTCACAATCTTTAACAGTTTTATCTTACATTTTTAATTAATGCACGGGTTTTCATAAAAGTCGATTGCTAATGAATGAATAATATTGTGCAGGCACCATAGATTACACTTGCAGTGGTGCCAGCGCGCCGTCTCCTGCTGAGGCACCCTTGCCTGCACTTCCGAAAATTTCAGAGATACTGAATCGTAAGTACGAAAACTCAATTTGATAAACTGTTCTTCAGTACTTGAAAGACTTATCAGCGTACCCCATGCTCACAACATTAATAGTTCAATTATAACTATCTGCTATACCAGCTCTGTTGCCCTAACTTATCCAAGGAAATACAACACTGAATGTTATGCAGTTGGTAGTTAATGACTCAACAGTCACTTTAATACTGATATATGGCGTGCTCAAACCTGCTTTGATACTCTAATATAGTGTGCTTCAACACTGATATACAGTATGCTTAAACTTATTCGGCACTGACATATGCTTTGCTTTGAATTTTCAGCATGTTCATACAATGTGTGTGGAGCTGGGACCTGCACTCTTAAGTCCAATGTGACACTGGAATATCAGTGCAACTGCTTCAAGGGATATGGGAATATCATGAACTGGACTTGGGGTTTCTGCTCTAAAGAATGTAAGGATTTTTCTAGTTTTGTTTGTAACTTTGAATTTTCGGGGTGCTGTTTGAGAATTTGGATTTGGAAATGATGATTTTAGATTTTAATTGCGACAATATTAATTTTCACAGGTGAACTCCAGAAGGACTGCTCGGGCTTTAATGTCTCAGTCAATAGTAACGACTCAACTACTGATTCTTCTTCTACCAATGATGCTCAAGGTAAAATAAGTTTTTTTATCAGTTAGAATCAAATTGCAGTGTACCCATTCTTTTTCTCAGTAAAACTTGGGCAAGGACTTATGTCAGGTTGATTTAAACTTGACTGTCTCATGAATGTTCATATTATTAGTACCTCTGTAGATAAAATTTTAATATTAACAGAGCATCACATTGAATTTTTGGCTTTGCTGTTTGCAGGGGGTTTGAAGTTTATGGAGGAAAACAGCCACTTGGTCACAAGTTCAATTCTGGCAACATTGATAATGCTCTTGGTCAAATGATATGATGAAGCAGAACACTCCTTATAATATTTATTTGTATTTTTTCCACTTTGGAATCAGTCGGAGGATTGTATTTGTTTATTGGGGTTTATCATTTTAATAATATGATTCAGTTCTAAGCAAAATAAAATTGTCTATCTTTTATGCAAATGATTCAGTTCTAAGCAAAATAAAATTGTCTATCTTTTATGCAAATGATTCAGTTCTAAACAAAATAAAATTGTCTATCTTTTATACAAATTATGCCTACATGTATTGTTTTGGACTTTCCAATTTAAACTAGGTCAAATCAGATTTTCACACCAAAGTTCATAACACATATGTAAATAAGAAATTGTAAAAACTACATGTATTGTTTTGTACTTTCCAATTTAAACCAGGTCAAATCAGATTTTCACATCAAAGTTCATAACACATATGTAAATAAGAAATTGTAAAAATGAAATCTCTCTAAATTAATAATTTTTTAATATTTCAATGGGGTGTCATTAAAATTTAAAAAATATGAAAAGAAGAAATTGTGAAAAAGAAATCTTAATTTCAATGGCTGGCTTTTTTTTATCATAGTCAGAAAAATTCCAAATGACACATTGTTCAAAAATGTAAACTGTCAAAATTCTGTAGTGGTGGAAGTAATTTTTTTGAATTTGCAATTAAACTACAACTACAATCACCTTGGACAGATTAGGGTATGTAAAGGGAATAGAAATGTTTTATTAATAGGAAATTCTTGAAACAGTCAAAAATTAAAAGGGGACACATTTGAATCGAAGATAATTGTAAGACTGTTGAGCATATCAAAAATTTCAAGAGCTAATGCTTGTTGCAATTCATAGTAATATTTCCCTGATTGTTTTTAATGCAATTGACAAGCACCAAAAAAGTAAAGCTTCCTTAAAATACTCAACACCATATAGGTAGTCTACACTCCCAAACAAACAAAATGTGGAGTGCAAAGGTACAAAGGCCATGAATGTGGAATTTTGACAGCAAATTTTTTCTCGGAAGTATCTTTTTGAACTAAATGTTGTTGGGATAAGAGTAAGGTGACATTTAAAGTTTAAACAAGCTTTAACCGCTTACAATTTGAAATGCTGACATTGTTATACCCTGAAAATTAATGGGAGACTGGCTTATAAGCATATAGTATTTTGGTGTGGTGATTAAAACACAGGAAGCATTAAACATGTTAAAACCTAGATGGCTTTATCAATCCCTTGTTGTTCGAAAGAGGGTCAAGAGTGAAAGGAAGAGATTGATGATGTTCAAATAAAGAGCAACAGTTGCCCATATGTACTCATCATAACTATACCGCTTAATGAGGTTGTCTGTTTATGATATTGCTATCAGGATTCAACCGTGTAGTTTCAAGTCAAACTCATTGACCCATGTTTCATGAGTAGTGGTTCAATGTAACCATTTCGAGGTTGTCTGTGTCAAAAACAATGTAACCACTGAATATTATAGAAGCCAAGCCCCCGTATATCATCACGGAAATCCTCCCTAGTGGGAAAAGCACCTGCATAAGAGGTCATTTGTAAGTTCCCGATACAAACTTAATCAAAAAGTTCTCAAATTGAATGGATTGAAAAGAATTCCACAGCAAATAAAGAAACACAAAGTCTAGAAGTTTATAGGTTACATGGGCATAAAGAAATATTGATTCACAAGATTCAGTTAACTCCTAATCTTGGTTATGAGGTTGAAACTGAAGGGTAAAAAATTGAAACAATAGATAAGAAAAATGATAAAATGAAATTTCTTTGGTGACTTTCACAGAGAAGAACCCATATGTCAAATTTGGCATCTGGTTTTGAAGTGTCCTCACATGTCATATTGGTGTTTGGCTTGCCCTAACTAAAAGAGACTTTTGTTTCTATACTGAACATTTAGACATTAAACTTTACAAACATACCTGAATGAAACCAAAGACAATAAGCACAATAAGTGTTGAAAACAATATAGGCCCTAGGAAACTGAAGTCATATCCTCTACTTGCAGCCCAAAAGGTATATAGAGTAAGGCTAATCACAACCGCCGCTGTAAGGATTGCTGCCTCAAATATTACCCTCCCTGTATCACCATCACCAAACCAATTTTTAAAAAATATAGAGTCCTCTATTTAATGTAATTGTATCAACATTTAAGAACTACAAATCTATTAATTTGAGCAAAAATAAATTGTAATGAATTAATACTGCACCGTCTGTGATTGAACAGCTTAAACCTACGGCCAGGCTTATGCAAGCTGTGAATGCAAATAGTAAAATGTAATTGATGGGATGGGTTCGGTGAAAATGATAGAGTGCACAAATACCTGCAAAAACCAACAAGTTTTTTCACATCAGTTTCTTTTTAATGATCCTTGATAAAAATTTACTGCCCTCAAAATCAAATAAATATAATTATAACTCTCAATTAATCTATAAATACTGATTATTTTTGTTTTTGCTGCCAAGATAATAAAATCCGTAAGTTTCAAAGAGCACTAGCATTAAAAAACACTTTAAAGGTTACATTGTACTTCAAAAATGATTCAATTACTAACTTCTGACAATTATTAGCCCTAATTAAGCTAAAAGTTTGAACTGTAATTTTACAATCTAAAACTTAAATAGCCATAGACCATCCAATTTTAGGCCTTTGTCATGTTGAAAAGGTCAGTGAAATTTTACCGAGGAAGGACAAAACTTGTGGTCGATTTCTCACTAAATTAAGCAAAAGTAGACTTACAGATGAAAGGGGAAATGACAAGAAGTATATAGAGGCCGAAACCAGATGAACTATTGAAGAATAGAGCCACTGATGGGTTGTACACCACTAGGCCTGCAACTGCTACTGTAAGAAGCAACTGCACGCTCAGAATTCCATAAATCTTCCTGATGAAATTCCACCTGTCGATATTTTCAGACCTAGAAATGCCAGGATACAGAGCTACAGCAGAGCTCGCCTCCACGTCTGAATACTGACTTTTGTACATTCTGTTTACAGATTTCCCTTTTTGTTCCTTTTCTGCAACAGAGAAATGTTTGCAGTGGCCGTGTGTTTTCTGTTACATGGGTATTTCCATGAGTTTTATTTTCGCTCTGTGATGATTTTTGGTAAAAGAGATAAGAAGGTTTGAATCCTTGGCAATGTTTGAAAGGCAGAGGGATTGGAAACCTTAATGTCGGGCGCGTTGCAGTTGATATTTTTTTTTTAAGGATTTCAGTTTTAGAAACGCAAGCGGTTGATTTTGGTATTCTTCATGCATTCATCTGACACATGGCAATCTGGTGTCTATTAAGATCTTACGTGTTACCAATAATAATATGTTGAAACTTTTCCCTCATTTTCCTTCTTGATCAATAAATTACAAAATGTGCGCTTATGCAGTTGTGAAGAAGTAACTTTGGTTTTAGGGATATCCAATCACCTCAATTCAAATTAATATGCTTTTATTTGATAGCACGCACATTAAGTTTATTTTATCCAGGCAAATTACTAGGTATAAATATAAGTTTTTCAAAATAGAATTTAAATTTGAAATTTGTTTAAATGATTGGGGAAGTATATATTAGGTAGTAAACAACAAATCAGTAAATTATGAGATTTGCATAATGATAATGATGAAAAAATTATTTTCACAAAAAATTTCATTATCAAAGAGAGCATAAGTATGCATAATCTTTGAATCAAGACAACATAATCAACAATCTTATTTCTTTCATTTCAACAATATTTTGTCACTAACTCATAAAACCTTTCCAATGCATACAATGCACATAAAAGAATTGAGAGAAAACTACAATAGAATTCTTGAAACCATAACACCCCAAAATTATCTATGCCAAAAATCCAATGCCCCCATGTGACATCAATGCTTCCTTGAATAGAAAACATATCTCCAAAGCATCTTTGACCTTATTCAATCTAAAGACATTGTTGGAAAAAGGTGTCTCAACCTTGCAATCTTAATGTTTGTTTTAATGTATTTTGTATGAATTCATTATTTCATCTCCTAGTGGTTTTGTCCAATTGTGGGAGAGTTGGTGTTCCATTTGGAGGCTTATTGGATTTCATCTTTAAGTGACTTTTTTCCTCACATGAGGAGTCAGGTATCTCACTTTGAGGTGGCATGGTTTGGTCATGTGTTAGTATCTTGTGGTGTGTGTAAGGTCATCATGATGGGATTTATATATGATATATTTTTATTAAGTGTAAGGACATGTAAGAGGGAGTTTACTTTGGAATCTTCACCAACATTATGATAGGTATGGATAGTTGCCATGAAGCATGCACCCAAGTTTGGGTGGTCAATTATGGAAAGTATGGCGATTGTAAGATATGCTAAGAATATGCTAAAAATAGCCAAGAGGACCAAGACCAAGAAGTGGCATTAGAATTTGGACCCAAGTTTGGGTGTCATACTTTTTGTGGTTTTGTTAATGGTTTTCTTAAACCATTTATGGCTTCCAATTTCAATTCTTGCCTATTATTTGGCACTCAAAGTTGTAGTTTGTATGGTTAATTTATGTGTTGTTATGCTACCAGAATCACTCTAAATTTGCATGTTGGTGATACTCGTGTGAAGGCTTACAAGTTGCAAGTGTATTATAATCTATTGATTTAGTGAATAGTACATTAAGTTATTTTAGAGCATGGGATTTTTTCTCCCAAAGAGTTTTCCCCCAATACACTTGTGTGGTATATTGTTTATTTCGTATTTATATGTATTTCTACTTTCTATAGTTATAAAGGATGAAAATTTGTACATTCTATTCTCATTAGAGTAGTGTACACCTTGCTTTATTTCATTTGGTTTCAAAGCTTGATCACCTTTGATCC
>VDFB02373365.1:67300638-67311997 GCA_007258455.2 Sequoia sempervirens
GCAGTAAAATGGATTCTCAGATACTTGAGAGGTACATCCAATAATTGTCTATGTTTTGGGGGCTCTAATACTGATTTAAAAGGCTATGTTGACTCAGATTTGGCAAGGGATATAGATACCAGGTAGGGTACCACAGGTTATGTATTTATAGTTGGTGGGACAGCAGTGAGTTGGATTTCATGATTGTAGAAGGTGGTTGCCTTATCCACCACAGAGGCAGAGTATGTTGTTGCAACAGAAGCGGCAAAGGAGATGATATGGCTGCAACTTTTCATGGATGAGTTGGGAAAACAACAGGATGGAAATTACTTGTTTACAAACAGTCAGAGTGCTATACATCTTGCAAAGAATTCTGCTTTGCATTCTAAAACAAAACACATACAGTTGAGATATCATTTCATTCGGTCAGTGTTGGAGGATGGACAGGTCAAGCTGGACAAGATACATACAGATGTCAATCCAGTGGATATGTTTACGAAGGCAGTGACAAGGGAGAAGTTGAGCTCCTCTTTAGCTTCAGTTGGTCTTCAAGGTTGAATTCAAGTATAACCGAGAAGCAGGGTCCAAGGTACTTAATTCTAGTGGGAGCTGTAATTGCAGCAGTGTCATCCAGGATCAATCTCCAAGTGGGAGATTGTGTTGGTATGGAGCCTGATCAGTCTCCAAGTGGGAGATTGTTGGTATGTGGCGACTGATCATGCTATACTGTATAGCCAATGGTATACTGTGCACCCCGACCCCTATTCTTGTTGGGGTCTGGGGCTGGGCCGGACCCCGGGCAGGGGTTCGGGGGTGGCAACCCTCGAGAAAAATTTTCTTCCTACTTTTTCGCATGATCACCGAAAAAGGGAAAAATCAATGAAAAAGGAAAATCTGATTTTGTAGAACCCTAAAATCTAGAAGCTTCTAAGCTTGTTAAAAAGGGGTTCGGATGGGTATTACTGTATGATGAAAAACACGATTATTCGCAAGATTGTAACAGGTTTTACACTAGATAATAAAAGTATTGGATGGCTGCGGTTTGGTGGATGTAGCCCTGATTGGGTGAACCACGTTAAATTCTCTGTGTTATGATTTATTCTATGTGTGTTTTAGTTTCTCTATTTATTAATTAAATCTGCATTTAATTGTTAGATATCTGCCATTTCTAACCCTAACATAACCTTTGCTTTAGTTCATTCAATTCCATCTCTACTTTTTTATCCTCTTTGCTTGTAGATGTAGAGGTGGACTTTTTAACTTTTTTCTAACTCATTAGTCTTGTTATATGTTGCTTTCCTCTTTGCTTTCTCATTTGCTAGGTCTACCTGTAACTTTTATATTTGAATTTGTAACCTTTTCTCTCTCTCTCTCTCTCTCTCTCTCTCTCTCTCTCTCTCTCTCTCTCTAGCAATGATGTGTACACCAATTCATTGTTCTTCTTTGATACATTAATTTTGCAAAAAAATTGTCTCCAGAAAATCTAATTGAAAATTGCTCACCTGAAATTCCTACAGTAATCTTAAGTTTACTTAGGCTTATTTTGTTTTTGTCTCACTTCATAGCATTAATACATGTGTCCTCATGACTTGAGACACCTATTGAATGTTGATCTAGGAGGATCTCCAAAACCCTTAAAAATTTACAGTCTCAGAATCCAATGGAACCAGTTTCATCGCATAGAGCCCATCAACACGATCCTGATGCAACTTGAATCGTGTCAAAAGGAGATTGTACGTGAGAGTTATGCCCAATAAAAGTTGGGTCAAAATAGGGTACCAAAGGCCAGAGGCAAGGGAAAAAAATTGATCATCTCAAAATTGGTCAAAAATGGCATCAAATTGAAGAGCTTGACGAGATGATTCTAATGCCGATCATTTCATGTCAAATAGAGCTCATACATCAAAGATATGGCTGGTCAAAGTTGAGGGTTAATTGTGCTAGCTTGGCAGTACTATGATGACATCGACATGACGTTAGCATGCTAACCTAGACAACTATATGATGACATGGACCAATCGGACACTAACACGTGGCATTCGTACGTTGACTTGGCATCTCAGTCAGTAGTGAGGTGGCAACACAATCAGCATGAGGTGACAACGAATCATATGTTGACAGATGGTAGTATGATGGTAGGAGTCGGCCAATCACATGTTGACACATGGCACTATTCTCAACTTGACATGTGGCACACCTTGCCCTCCTCTGTCGCTCAATATGTTTGTTTGATAAAAATGTATACTCTTTTATCCCACATTTCATGCCTACCAATGCACCACACGATGTGCTTCAACATATTAAGGACATCGGTTTGATATAATGAAGATTGGTTGCCATTTGGAGGAGTGGCGGGTCGAACCCCCGACCCCTCCACCCCTATTATCCACCTTCATCATTGTACAAATGCTTTATGCGGTGGTAAACTAGGAGACAAGTTTGTTTTTAATGATGGTTAAAGGTCGATAAACCACAATTTTAAATATTAACTTCCTATTACTAGGGGATAAACCCTTAATTTAAGACTTGAAAATATTTTAAAGATTATCTAAAAGGCTCAAAACAAAATGATCCAAGGACATATTAAGTCCATAAATATTTTTAAAATTTTAAAAGAGGCTCGGGACATTTCAAAATTGTACATTAAAGATTTGTAATCTCAAAATGGGAGATATTGGGGATATTTAAAATTTTATTGTTTGCCCCATACTAGCTTGTGAAATTGTATAAAAGGGGGGTAATAGCTTGAGAGTGGGGGCACAATATGGAAATTGTGTTTTTTATAGGATGGAGATTTTTGAAGGGCTTTGGAAAGCCATATCTCTTGCAATTGAAAGGAGAAGTACTCGAAGACTTTTTGTGCAAGGTGATAATTTTATCACAACATTTGTAACAGGAGAGCATAATGTTGAAGTTCTTATGGATTTGAGATGATGTCGGCAAAGAATTGTATGTCCAAGCTAAACCATAGTTACAGTCTTGTACTGAAGGCATGATGTTGTTGCTCCTGAATCAGGGAGAGCTTGTAGGGCTTGAATCTTCTTGGGAGGCATATCAATTTGTCTTTGTAGTTTGAAGACCAATATGATGTACAAGAGTGTTTCCAGATTTGACATTATTAATAGAAACAATTGTGCATGTTAGGTGGATCTAGAGACATAGCCTTGAGTAGTGAACTTCGTTATCAAATATTGTTTCTTTCATTCTTTTGTCTATGTTTTAAATTCTTGTTTATATGCTCTTTCTTACATGCAATTCTTCAACGATCAATAATAATAAAATATGTGATCCATAGGTGAATCTAACGAATTGTTTAAGTGATTCATAAGTAGGATTGTTTTACAGATCAAGTGGTATTAGAGCCAGTTTGACTTTTTCAAGGTGTGAAGATGGGAAAAGGATTGAAGAGTGCAAAAATCAAGGAGTTAGAAGAAATCAATCATTGCATTCAATTGGAGAATGTTGAACTCAGGAGATTGCTTGAGGAAGAAAATGACGAGAAGTAGAAGCTACGTCTGATGTTGTAAAACATCATAGAGGAGTAGACTAGAGAAAATTATGCTACAAAAATCCCCTCCAAAATTGAGAATGTTGATATTTGTACATTTTGTCCCCATTCAGAGGATACCTCTTATGTACCACTCACTTAAAAAGATAGCCTGGAAGATTCATCTATGCCAAACCAGAAAGAGCAGTTGACAAATTCCACTATGAAAAGTCCTAAGACTGGATACACTTGTGTCCATGGCAAGTGGACCAACTATGGTTCTAGTCATAAGAATGTTGATGAATGTGCCTTTTGTTAGCAGTTGAAGGAATCTTCCTATGTGCTAGGTAACCAAGGTGGTTTCCTAGAGGATTCATCTGCAACAAATCAAAAGGAGCAGTTGGAAAATGTCTAAGAAGTTGACCAATGGTCACCTGTAAAAGGGGAGGTAAAAGATGGTTTAAGTTCAATTCCTTCTCTTAATCATAATCATGCTTCAGCAGCATTTGAGAGGCATACCAAAGGCATTGGTATGAAACTACTAACCAAGATGGGTTACAACAGAAAGGGCCTTGGAGTTAACGGCCAGGGTATTGTCAATCTTATAGAGGTAAGAGAAATACCTCAATATGAAGGATTGGGTTATGGTGAAGACACATCAGACTATGATAGTGAAAGTTGCAACAATTCATCTCCAAAAAGAGATGAACATGGAAAAGGAAAAGCTAAGGAAAATTCTCCTCGACATTTCAATACAGAACATGACAGAGGAAAAGCCAAAGTAGGTTCTCCTAGATAGTTTAAGGAAAAATCCGGTCAAGGAAAGTACAAAGGTGACGATTAATATAAATCTTTTGTTGATTTTAAAAGAAGTAATCCTATAGTACAAACCTTATGGAACATGCAACCATGCACTTTTTTCATGCACCTAACCATTGTGTAGCAAGGTGTAGCAAGAGGAAAAAGCTATGCAGGAAGATATTCATGGAAGCCAAGGAGACGGCAAAGCATGCAGCACATCTTCAAAGTCCTCACCCAAAGAAGGAAAAGGACAAAGCCTAGAATTACTGCACTCATCACAGGATAAGTGGGCATTGGGTTGAAAAATGTTGGAAGCTATGTCCATAGCTTCGACGCTCACCAAAACCTATGAAAAGATCTAGTCAATAGGAGGTTATAGAGGCAAAGGTGGAACATGTGGCTACCAATTCTAAGGCATACTATGAAGAACCTCAACTAGAAAAGAATCAACCGAAAGAGGGAAGTTGCTTTGCTCAGCTTCTTAAGAGCTGGGAAAATCTTTTGACTAAATGATTGTATCATATTTTTCTTATGCTCAACCATATTATTGCAGTATTGATTATGGAAATGAGCTAGATGATACAGGACAAGTGGAGAGGTTTTTTTCTTCACTAGTGTCTGATTAGGAACCTTTTGGAGGTCCAAAAGTTCCTTAGTGCAGAGGATTGATCCAGGAGGATCTCCAAAACCCTAAAAAATTTATTGTCTTAGAATTTGATGAAACTAGCTTCATCGCATAAAGCTCACCGACACGATCCTAATGCAACTTGAATCGCATCAAAAGGAGATCATGCGCAAGAGTTATGCCTAGTCAAAGTTGGGTCAAAATAGGGGTACCAGAGAGGCCAGAGGCAAGGGCAAAAAATTGGTCAGCTTGACAAGACAATTCTGATGCCACTTGTTTCGCATCAAACGAAGCTCATACATTGAAGATATGGTTGGTCAAAGTTGAAGGTTGACTGTGCTAGCGTGGCAGTACTATGATGATGTCAGCATGCTAACTTGGACAACCGTATGATTCAACGTGGACCAATTGGATGCTAACTTGTGGCATTCATACAATGACTTGGCATCTCAGTCAGCAATGAGGTGGCAGCATAGTTAGCATGAGGTGACAGCGAATCATATATCGACACATGGTAGTATGGTGGCAAGAGTCGGCCAATCACCTGTTGACACGTGGCACTTTTCTCAGCTTGACACATGGCATGCCTTTCCCTCCTCCATCAATCGGTATGTTTGTTTGATAAAAATGTATATGGTTGAGGGTCCTCGACCTCTTTTATACCGCATTTCATGCCTACCAATGCACCACACGATGCACTTTAACATATTAAGGACACTGGTTTGATATAATGAAGATCGGTTATTATTTGGAGGGGTGTCGGGTTGAACCCTCGACCCCTCCACCCCTATTATCCATCTTCACCATTACACCAATGCTTTGTATGGTGGTAAACTAGGAGACGAGTTTGTTTTTAATGATGGTTAAAGGCCAATAAACCACAATTTTAAATATTAACTCCCTATTAATAGGGGATAAGCCCTTAATTTAAGCCTTAAAAAGATTTTAAAGAGTATCTAAAAGGCTTGAAACAAAATGAGCCAAGGACATATTAAGTCCATAAAGATTTTTAAAATTTTAAAAGAGGCTCGGGACATTTCAAACCCGTACATTAAAGATTTGTAATCTCAAAATGGGAGATATGAGGGATATTTAAAATTTTATTGTTTTACCCTATACTAGCATGTGAAATTGTATAAAAGGGGAGTAATAGCTTGAGAGTGGGGGCACAATATGGAAGTTGTGTTTTTTCTAGGATAGAGATTTTTGAAGGGCTTTGGAAAGCCATATCTCTTGCAATTGAAAGAAGTACTTGAAGACTTTTTGTGTAGGGTGATAATTTTATCACAGCATTTGTAATAGGAGAGCATAAAGTTGAAGTTCTTCTAGATTTGAGATGATGTTGGCAAAGAACTGTATGTCCAAGCTAAACCATAGTTATGGTCTTGTACTGAAGGCATGATGTTGTTGCTCCTAAATCAAGGAGAGCTTGGAGGGCTTGAATCTTCTTGGGAGGCGTATCAATTTGTCTTTATAGTTTGAAGACCAATATGATGTACAAGAGTGTTTGCAGATTTGACATTATTATGGCAACAATCACGCATGTTAGGTGGATCCGGAGACGTAGCCCTAAGTGGTGAACTCTATTATCAAATCTTGTTTCTTTCATTCTTATGTCTATGTTCTAAATGCTCGTTTCTATTCTCTTTCTTACATTCAATTCGTCAATGATCACTAATAATAAAATATGTGATCCATAAGTGAATCTAACAAATTGTTTAAGTGATTCATAAGTAGGATCATTTTACAAATCACATGTACACTTGTCACTTGCTCACCCACTTGTCAAGTGAGCTCACAAGTGTTCCATCTTTGGAGAGGTAGTCAAAGTTTCACTCCTACCTTCTCACCTCCTCATCCTTGCCTATATATGCAAGGCTTAATCAGTTGTATTTACACACTCTTCAGTTGTATATTGTGCTCATTTTGTTCACTTGTGGAAGTTTGTTTCATGTTCTTGATCTTGGCATTCTCCAACATGGTATCAGAGTCATAAGAGCACGTTTCTTCCCACATTGAGGTGACTCCAACACTTAGCCCTATCAACGAAGTGTCATAGAGAAAAATAAACAACGCCATCATTTTTAGAAGGCTCAAGAAACGAAAAAACACCTTTTGTTTCATCAAATTTGATAACTTTAACTTTTTGCAATTTTTTAGACCTTTGTGCCAATTGAACAAAAGTTGTAAAAATTGAAATGTTTTTTCTTTAACAAAGGGCCAATCTACCCTCTGCCCATCCACCTATTAGGTAAACAATTGTATTTTGCACAAATTTGGCATGTTTGGAAGGACGACTTGTTTTTTTTTTATAGTGGTTTCATCATTATTGCTTATCTTCTGGTTCGCGGCATCATTTTTGTGAAGGCATATCAACCTATCTGACCTCTTTGTAGGATATTTGTATGTTTTGGGTTGTTGATTTAGTTGTTACAAGAAACAATTTTTTTTTATTGGCTATGTGATAAAATCATTCGCCTATTGTGGCATTTTTTGGGAGGTGGCGACCTGCACAGGAAGATTGCTCATCATATTTTACCTACACCACATATCTTTCCAGCGCCCTCTCCTATGGATAGTGCTAAGGTCTCTTTTCAATGATCTGCATCTTCTTTTTTTGGTGCAGCTTGGTAAACAGACCAGTTTTGAGCCCTCTACCAGCTTCCACACAGCATCATTGGTAAGTTAATATGGCGCTATATTAATTGGGAAGAACTCTTCATTGAATCGGAATTCTTTTGTAGTATTGCAAGTCAAATCGGTTATAATTTCTTTGTTCGGAGAATACTGAGTTAAATTTTCCTAAAGAATCGGTCCACTAGCAAGCACATGGTCTCTCTACTCATCCAACGGCTACAAGAGACTTTTGACTGGGTCTACTACAATGGTTAGTATCATGTTTGTTGTAATATTTATCACAATCATTTCATTTATTGTCAAATTATTATAATTGTTAAACATTTATTGTTATCCGTTAAGTGTGAATTGGCTATCAAGTTACCCATTTACAAGTTGAAAAAAGGGGCCTTTTTTCGTTTTTACATAATTTGCAAACGAGAGGTTAGATTTTAGCATGTGAATAGTCATCAGAAAGTTCTTTCCAACCTAACATTTTAGCGTTAAGACATTCTCAAAATTGTAATTTTTAATCTGATTTTTTAAACCTCTGAATTCAAGTGTAAATTATGCAATTTTCAATCCGGCATAACTTTCACCCTATTTATCAAAAATTCACAATTTTTTTTTTTAAATTCATCAAAATTTTGAAAGGATTCCAGATTTGTAATCAAATTTCAGTTTCGGTTTCAATATTTTTAAAAATATTTGTGAGTTATAAACGGACGATTTGGCTTCCAAACTTTACACAAACTTGTAATTCTTTTTTTGCATATTTCTGGGGGGGGGTCTACAATCATATATAATATAATTTTGGGTAGTTTGGTAAGGCACAATTCAAGTGCATCGTTGTGTTTGCATCATGGATCCAAAAATTGACTTGTTAACACCACATAACTTTCACACATGGAAAGTCAAAGTACAACAACTACTTCAATCTAAGGGATTATGGCAAATGATCAATGGATAATAAATACATTTTACCAAAGAGTTTGAGTAGTTTACTTATCAAAAAAATTTAGATGAAGCGATGGGTCTAATAGGTCTTCTTGTTTTTGATAACTTACAATTTCACATTTGTAGTTGTACAACTCCTAAGCAAATGTGGGAAAAATTTGAAGCTCTCTTTGGTAAAGTTGATGAGTTCAAGATTTTACAATTGGCTGTAGAATTAACAACGTTGTCTCCTAATTCATTCCCATCTATTGAAGACTTCTTGGTACAGTTTAAGTTTTGCTTTCTAGACTTCAAGGTTGTGGTAAAACAAAAATAGATAAGGAATGTTTCTTCTTGATTCTCTCAAAGCTCAAAGGTCCTTATTAAATGTTTGCTTCTTCTTTCTACTCTATAATGGATGCCCTTGGAAAATCACATGTAATGCCTTCTTTCGAATAATTTTGTGATAGAATCACAAGAGAACAATCTAAATTAATCTATATGGATGCTATCACAACTTCAAAAATTCAAGCATTAGTTGTTCAATCATCTAAGGGAGAGAAACAAACTAAGGATAAAGCTAAGGGATCACAATCAGGAAATTCCTTGGATTCATCTCCCTCATCAAAAGGGAAAATTTCTAAGGATAAGCCCAAATGTACTTATTGTACAAGAATTGGGCATGAAGAAAACCAATGTTACAAAAATGAAATTCATGACTTGAAGATTATTCTTCAACAAACTCAACTTCAATTGTCTAAAACAAGTGGTTTTTCCCTTTCAGCATCTACATCATCCACATTTTCAATAAAGGATAAGAATAAGGGTATGGCATTCATTGTTTTAATAAACAACACATCACAAAAGTGGCTTCTTGATTATGGGGCATCACACCACATGGCTACATCCAATAAACTATTTTCTACATTTGAGCCTTGTTCATTTCCACCAATATTGATGGTGAATAAAACCTATATGTTAGCTCTTGGAAAAGGATCTATTCAAATTAGAGGAGCATTCAATGATGTACTTTATGTACCTTCCTTATCCAATAATCTACTTTCCATTTATCAGATTACACGTAGTGGAAAAAGAAAAATAGTTGAGTTCACACCACATTTTGTGATCATTAGAGATTTGCAGTGTAGAGATATCATTGCCACAGGTCATGTTGATCATGATTCTAGATTATATTCCTTTTCTTCCTTTGGTTCTGTCAATTTTGATGATGATTTGAGTATAGATGAAACTAATACCTTTAGCATGCATAAGGAGATATAGTTTGGTTATTTGAACCTTGGTGTTCTATCCTCCTCATTGATTCCTTCACCTTACATTGATATCACATCTCCTTCATATTTTGCTTCTTCAATATTGAGTTTTCCTCCATCATCAATTTCTCATGATTCAAGGCAACTGGATATTCATAGTTGTGTTTCCACTACAGTTGAATGGGATGATTACTTACATGGCATATCAGACTTGTTTAGTGACTCCCATTTTACAGAGTTTGTAGACACCTTTGATAATAGCCACATTAATGTAGTTATCAACCCATCTACATCTTTGGTTTATGTTCTACATAAGCATTCACATGGAGCATTTGAGCAGATTTTAGAGATTTCACTATTTTCTTTGGATCTTGTGCATTATTTAGAGATTCCATTCTTCTCACATGGGAAGATATTATGCACCTATTTGCAGTTCATCTTCTTCTACAAGGAAGAAATGTTGTTCGACATTCAGGGATCACATTTTGCATTCTTCTTTGAGAATCACTTAGCATTGCAGGTTCTATGATCTTATCGGGGGCTCCATAGTCTCTCTCTTTCTCTCTTATGGGGGGAATATTTCTTGTACTTATGTGATAGAAGTAGTTCTTGGGGGTTCATCATGAGTCCTATATTCTTTACTTGTACATTCCATTGCATTTGCACCATTCTTTTTTTGGAGAGGGGTTTTTATTTCCTACTGGGTTTTTCTCCTTTACTCCACTTTATGAGATATTGTACATGAGTACCTAGCATGGCCTCGTAGTCAGGACTCGTCATTAGTGCATACATTTCTCCCTAATTTTCACTTAAGGGGTATTAGTGTAAATAGAGTCATTATCCACCTAGTTAGCTAAACACCTATGTAGGATTGACCTATTCACACCTAGCTTAAGTTTACTTAGGATTATTTTTCTTTTTGTCTCACTTCAGAGCATTGAGATATGTTTCCTCATGACTTGAGACACCTATTGCATGTACACTTGTCACTTGCTCACCCACTTGTCAAGTGAGCTCACAAGTATCCCATCTTTGGAGGGGTAGTCAAAGTTTCACTCCTACCTTCTCACCTCCTCATCCTTGCCTATATATGCAAGGCTTGATCATTGTATTTACACACTTTTCATTTGTATTTTGATAGGAATACTATTGTGCTCATTTTTTTCATTTGTGGAAGTATTTTTCATGCTTTTGATCTTGGCATTCTCCAACAAAAGCTAGATGCAAGAAAGGGTAGGAGATAAAATTAGTAAATGGATAGGATGGATGAGGTGGAATAGTTGAAAGAATGAAATAAATTTATTTATTCAATTCATAAACATGACTAAATAAATAAGTAAAGTATTTATTTGTATTTATTTATTTTGGAGGGAAAGAGGTAATTAAATAAATTATTTTAATTTATCTAATTATGGGGGGAAATGTTAGCTAATTAAATAATTTTGAAATTTATTTTACTTTAGTGGATTCAAGAAGTAATTGAAATTATTTTAATTAAATGTTGGAGGGAAAATAATAAATTAATTAAATAATAAAAAATTATTTAATTAATATAGATATAAAGAAGAATAGTTCAATAATTAAATAATAAAAAATTATTTAATTAATATAGATATAAAGAAGAATAGTTCAATAATTAAATAA
>VDFB02373365.1:67312097-67370321 GCA_007258455.2 Sequoia sempervirens
ATGCACTTAGTCAAGTTAGTTATCATTTGTGGACTAGTTTATCTTGAAGGTCACAAGTCTACCTTAAAGATTCACAAGTTCATTAACATCCTTTATCCAAACATCAAACATCAAACGTATAGTCAAAATTGTTGTCCCAAAATGTTTGCAAAGATCACTTCCCATATCATTCATCTTTTCATCTCCCACTCACATCATTTCTCCAAAATGACTTAGAGCATCCCTCTTACCTAAATTTGAGTCAACTAGAGAGTTTAAACATTACAAATCCCAACACAACTCTCCCATAGGTGACCTAAAATTTATGGTAACAACAAGATCACAACATAAGAGAATCATTGAGAAAACCAAAGTCACATCCGCCACAAGTGATACCAAACCTCAAGAATTCAATCTATGAGATCATTCTACCCCTCACAATAACCCCAAAATTAAGAAGGACCATATGAAGTAGAAGACATTACAAACAATCCATTCGAGATTACCAAAGAAGAAATCCTTGAGTATAAGAAAGAACGTCAAGCCACAAAGAAGCTCACTTCAATCCCCCCATCATTTTCACACTAGGATTGACACAAGGCTTGATTTCATCCACGCTTCTATCAACTCCATCACTAAGGCTAACTCAAACAAAAACTTCTATTCTTGCAACTTTTCTTGCTAAGGACTTTGGTCACACTCTTCCTTTGGAAGGAAACACACTTGTGGGTACTTTGAACACTAATCCACCCCAAAACCCCACTTGGACATCTACCTTTGGTGCTCCTACCATTCTTGAACACCCCCTACATCAACATAAACCGCTTACACTTCATGAATCCATGACAACCTCAACATATCAAGGGAACCCATCTTCATCCATCCCCACAAGTACCACAAGTGTGACCACCATCACGAAAGGTAGTATAGTCCAAGTGTCTCAAATCAACCAACTAGGGTATGTCAACACCATAACACATAATCAAACCTTAATGTAAAAAGGGACATCTTTATCCAACCACCCCATTGGTTCATCCATACAATTGGTTTCACATAACACCTCGATCCCATCCATCATCAACCCAAATCAAAAAAACACCTTGGTTATGAATCCCATCAACCAAGGTAATACCTTGGTCACACCTGAAATATAGCAAGGGAATCCCCTACTCATCGGTCAAGGGAACCCTTTCAATCAATTACAAGGCTTGAATGTGTCATTACCATGACAATACCAAGTGGAACCAACATCATCTTCCCCTTGGTCCCCCATGTCATGCAAAATCAAATGGGACCTCAATCTTACATTCCCCCACCTCAATCCACCATCCTACAAGGAATGATAAACCAAGGGAACCCCCAACCTCTCATCAACAACCTGCAACCCACTCAAACCATAAACACCCAAAACCCATCGCATATGTCCCAACAACCAACTGATCCTACATTGCAAGCACAATAGGCTTATTAGCAAGCCATCCAACAACAACAACAAGAAGAAGTACAAAAAGCAGCCCTAGCAACACAACAACAACAACAACAACAAGCACAATAAGCAGCCTTAGCAGCACAACAACAACAACAACAAGCAACCCTAGTAGCACAACAACAACAAGAAGCAACCTTAACAACACAGCAAGCCCAACAAGCAACCTTAGTAGTACAACAACAAAAATAAGCCCAACATCAAGCCCTAGTGGCCCAACAACAACAACAAGCACACAAAGAAGCCTTAGCAACCCTAGTGGCCCAACAACAACAACAAGCCCAACAATATGCCCAACAACAATAATTGCTTGCACAACAACAACAACATGGTTTGTTCTATAACCCCCAACAAAACATCACCAATATGAACACGTTAGGAATATATATGCCCCCACCACCATCACCTTCACAATATCCTACACCACCCTACAACACCCCATCATATCAAAATCCCATGTACAATTCATCTACCTTTCCATAATATGTTCCTCCACCAAATTCGCAAGTCGATGTAGCATCACAACTTAAGGCATTAACACAAGAAATGTAGGATATTCAGATGGGAAAAATGAAGAAGCGTTATACACAACAGAACCTATGTCCCTATCCATTTGATTGAAACATCACAATGGTACCATTCCCTCCTAGTTTTTGGGTCCCCAAATTTGAAAAATACAAAGGGAGGGGAAATCCTGTGGACCATGTCAAAGAATTTAATGTCATGTGCATGGAGGTCACCTATAATGATTCTTATCTGATGCACCTCTTTCCACAAATCTTGATGGTCCTAGCGATTGATTGGTTTTCTTAGTTGCCTCCAAGTATCAAAACTTTCTAAGAAATCACCAATAAATTCATAGATCACTTCTCCTTTAATATTGACGTAGATGTAAGCTTAGAAGAGTTATTTACCCCTAAGCAAAATAAAGGAGAATCTTTCGCTAGTTTCTTGCAACAATGGAGACAAAGAGAAAGCAAGAGAAAGTGGCCCATTCTCAACAAGTAACAAGTGGGGATCATCATAGTGAATTTCAATCTAGATCTATCCTTCCACTTGTAGATGCAATGCATTACCACCCATGACGAGCTTTTCCTTAGAGCCCTCAACATCAAACAAACTCTAATCTCATAGGGAAATACCCAAGCATGCAAGGACAACCACCCATCTTGACTAGTTCAAGTGACAAGCCTCGAGTCTGGGCTAAGAACAAGAACATAACAAATGATGGCATGATAGATGCTAAGGTGGTCCTAAGTGATCCTAGGCCAAACACAAATCAATCAACTAATGATCAACCAACTGTGCAACAAGCTACACCATCACAAAGCAATAAGGTCAATAACACTAAAATGCAACAACGATGAATCCCCAATAGGAACAATTGTCTGAAATGTAAATACACACAATTGTCAGAACCTATTGAAACCATCATGAAGAAACTAGTAGAGTCAAACTTGATAACACTTCCCAATTTTGAAAATTACCAAGAACCACAGGATAAACCACCCTGGTACAACGAAAAAGATCTTTGTGACTTTCACAAAATTAAGGGACACAAAACATCAAACTGCATGAGGCTCAAAAATGTTATCCAAGATCTTATTAAGAATGGAGACATATCTATTGAGGTACCAACCAGAAACCAAGATCTCAATATATACAAGAACCCCATTTCCACATCGTAGCAAAGGGAATGCCAATGGGAAAGGGAAGACTTACAATAACATGCAACAATTCTATTCCAATGTGGTTGCCTTTTGTGATAGTGTCGTCACCGTTGTCACAATCAAAGGACCTAGTACAAACTATGGAGTCACCACATGATGTGGCAAGGTCACCATCCAAGGAGTCCCATCTCAATATAGGGCACAACATACAATGCCAACATCAAACCCTAGAAAGTGCAGTCTCCTCGATAAACTTAAGAAAACCCTTGCACAAATCTCTATCTTAGAACTATTGAGGCTATCCTCCCCACATAGGGAAATCTTAGAGAAAGCTTTATCTTCATCATTTGTCCCTAAGGATATGGATGCAGAGTAATTTCAAGCTATGGTACCTTGCATATCACTATCCCTCATCTCATCTTCTTGGAACAAGACCTACTACCATCACAACCATCTCATAACCATTCTTTACACCTTGAGGTCATTGTTCATAAGAACAAGGTTAAAAGACTCTTAGTAGATGGAGGTGTTGGTCTGAAAATTTGTACCCTTCAGTTGATCAAGAACTTGGGTTATTCAAAATATGCTATTGAGAAAGCAAAGAGTACAACCATCAAAGCATATGATGATCAAGAGTGGGTATCACAAGGCATCATCATGCTACCCATCCAAGTGGGACCCGTCATCGCTAAGACCACATGCCAAGTGTTAGACCTTGATATCCCCTACAACATCTTACTTCGTCAACCATGGATTCATGCTCTAAAAGTTGTAGCTTCAACCTATCACCAATGTATAAAGTTTCTTTTGAGGACAAAGAAGTTACCATCAATGGAGATCCTGAGCCTTCAACCTTGAGACCAATTTTTACAAAATACCCTAAATACCTAAAAATGATGAAGGGCCTACACCCTCCTCATTTATTGATCCATCATCCCTTGCATCTACCTTAGAAACAAAAACAACTATTGTGCAGAACATTCTGGACATCAAAGCAGTGATCTAGGATGATGGTTGTGGAGGTTATAAACAAACGAAGGACACTTTTGTGTTGGGAGAGATATCTCTTTCTCCTAAATCTCATGGGAAACCCACACCTATCAACAAAGTGGCTAAAACATTAAAGATGGCATCTACCGCCTTCACCAAGTGGGAGGATTTTAACAAAGAAGATTTCAATGAGGAAGATGTCTCTAAACTACTCTATCAAGATGACCGCCTCATGCTCGTTCCTCCCATGGAAGATGAAAATAAAGGCTTGCAGATAATGAAGGGATGGGGATACAACAAGAACAAAAAATTAGGACAAAATGATAATGGTTTGCTAGAACCCATCGTTAGTGAGATATGTCCAAAGAATCTTGGCCTAGGATGTACTACTGGAAAGGTTACCCTTATTGGAAAAGGTACTTCCGCTAAATGGGTGGAGGCTTCCTCTTGGTTACCAACATCGCATGATACTACCCTAGATGAATTCCCTCTTGATGTTGTTGACCTATTTGAGAATAACTTTCTCTTCATGATATCCACAACATCTTTCACCCCAAACAACCAAACCACTTAAATAAGCCTATTATACCCCCAACTCATTGACTAGGACTAACAGGGACCACCAATTCTAGATTTATTCAAAAATGATGAAGCAATCTCAAAATTCATGGGACTCTGTGACAACTTAGCATAGGCAGATCACAAAGTTAGTTTTGATATAGAGCTCAACACATGGAATACTATGGGGAGATGGTTGAATCCTTCAGTTGCAAAATGGACATGTAGATCTTTGAGTGAAAACCACACTGTGGCATTCTCTAATCCTAAAATATTAAAAAGAAAGGATGCATCTAAAGGTGAAAACCTCTCTGAGGCACCCAAGGATGAGGGATTCAATCTCCCCCTTAGTGCAATGCATCCAAAAAAGTCAACAGTGTTAGCAGAAAAGGAAACCCCAATAAATGTGGGAATAGAAGAAGCACCCAAAATCACTTTCTATGTTGAATCCTTGTTGGATGAAGAAAAAAAAAACCTAGCAGTGTTCTTGAAAGAGAGAAGAGCCAATTTCACATGGCCATATATAGATATGCCAGGCCTCGATCCAAAAGTGGTTGTGCATCACTTAGCAGTCTATCTTGAATCCAAACCAGTGAAGGAAAAAATGAGAAAGTTGCACCCTCAAATAGAACTCTTGGTGAAACTTGAGTTACAAAAGCTTCTTAACGTTGGATTTATCTGATTGATTGACTATCCTGAGTGGGTTTTCAAACTTGTACCAATTTCCAAACCCATTGGGGGCATCATAATATGCACATATTTCAGAGACTTAAAGAAAGTATGCCCAAAGGATGATTTCCCTCTACCTAACATTGACATCATCATTGATTTAATAGCTGGACATGAAATGCTATCACTCATGGACAAATTTTCAGGCTATAATCAAATCATGATCGCTAAGGAGGATCAACATAAAACTGCATTCACTTGTCCATGGGGAACATATTACTAGAACATGATGCCATTTGGGTTGAAGAACCCAGGAGAAACCTATCAAAGAGAAATGACCCTCATCTTTCATGATATCATCCACAAAAAAATTGAAGAATATGTGGATAATATTTTGGCCAAGCCAAAGAAAATAAGTGAGCACATAGCGGTATTAGGACCCATCTTTGACAGGCTCAAAGATTATAAGGTATGGTTGAACCCAAAAACATGTCTTTGGGGTTACATTAGGGAAGCTTCTTGGCTACATAATGTCACAAAGAGGGATAGAAATAGATTCAAAAAAAGTGAAATCCATCCTAGACATGGAACCACTAGATGAGAGGGTTACATGAAAGGTTGCAATCCATTAGAAGGTTCATAGCCCAATTGTTGGACAAAATTTACCCTTTCTCACATCTTCTCCATAAAGGAATAACTTATAAGTGGGATAAGAAGTGTGATAGAGATTTCCAATAGATCAAGGACTACCTATTGACACCTCTAGTGCTCATGCCATTGATACCAAATAAGCCATCGATCCTATATATCTCAGCAACATCGGCAACACTAGGTGCTCTTCTAGCACAACATGAAGAAAACAAAAAAGAAGGATCCATCTATTACATCAGTGGGACCTTAGTGGGCTATAAAATGAACTACTCATCCATTAAGAAATAATGCTTTGTGGTAGTTTTTTCTTCACAAAATTTTAAAAATTACATGTTGTCACATCAAATCAAGCTTATTGCGAAGATCGACCCATTTAAATACTTGTTATCCAAAGCAACTCTCATTGGGAAAATGACCAAATGGGTAATGATCTTAACTGAATTTGACATAGAGTATGTGGAGTGCAAGGAAATAAAAGGACAAGTGATCACATACCAACTGGTGGAAGAACCTATCTATGTAGAGAACCCTTTGATATATGAATTTCTTGATGAATCAGTGTTCCTTGTTAGTACAACAAATTAGTGGAAAATATATTTTGATGGATCATTTACCTAACATGGATCAGGGGAGGGTATTCTTCTTATCAGCCCTCAAGGTGATTGCATCACAAAGTCATACATGCTATCATTTCCATGTACTAACATCACTAAGTATGAAGCCCTAATAACATGTCTAAGGATAACAATGCAATGGAAGATACAAGAGTTAAAAGTCTATGGATACTCACAACTTGTTATTAATCAAGTCAATGATGACTAGCAAACTAAGGATGATAATCTTACTCCTTATAAGAAGATGGTAGAAATTCACAAGGAATTTTTCATAGACATAACTTTTGAGAAGATTCCTCACATGAACAACCAAGCAATAGATGCTATTGCAACAATTTTATCATTATTGGATATGTCGCACAACATCCTTCAATGTGAATTCTTGGTAGAACAACTTTTCGTACAAACTTTTGAAATCCTAGAATCTAAGTTTGTGTGTTTAATTGTTGGTCCTGGTTCCCTGTGGTATCATGATATATTCATCTATCTTAGAAGAGTAACCCTCCCATCTAATATCATCTCCAACCTTAAGAAAACCTTTGTTAAAAAGGCATCTCAATTCATGATCCTAGGTGATACCTTATACCATCGAAGAATCGAAGTGACATTACTACAATGTCTCAACCAAGAGGAAGTCTTGACTGCCTTAACAAAAGTACATGATGGCATATGTGGTTCCCATTCTAGTGGTATGACTTTAGCTAGGAAATTGTTGAGGACGAGGTATTACTGGCCAACCATGGAAAGAGAAGCCCATCAATACGTGCATAAGTGTGTCCAATGTCAATTGCATGGAAATCTTATTCATGCTCCAGCCCAAGAGTTACAACCGATGGTCACACCTTGGCCTTTCTCATAGTGGGGGCTTGACCTCATAGGAAAAATTACTCCCACCTCATCTAATGGCCACAAGTTCATCATAATGGCCACTAATTACTTTACCAAGTGGGCCATTCCTATGATCTACAGAGCAGGGAAGAAAATTGCCAAATTTATCCTGAATTACCTTATCTATAGTTACAGTGCCACGCAAGCCCTTATTTTTGATAATGAAATACCCTTCAAGAATTAGGATGTGAAAGAGATATGCCAAAAATTTAACATCCAACATTGATTCTCTACCCCATATTACCCACAGGGCAACAATCAAGTTGAGGTTACAAACAAGACCATTCTAAAAATCATAAAGAAAATGGTCAATGAAGCTAGTTGTGACTGGCATTTGTAGTTAAATCCTATTCTTTGGGCCTATTGAACCAGTATCCACACACCTACAAGTGCAACCCCTTTATCCTTGGTCTATGGATCAAAAGCCATCTTTCCCATTGAGGTCAAGCTTCAGTCATTGCAAGTCTCATTGCATAACCTAATCACTGATGAGGAGTACAAAGTAACTCAACTAAATGAGCTAAAATTCTTGGATGAGAGTTGTTTTGATGCCCTTAATTACTTGCAAGTATATCAAAACTGACTAAAATAGAGCTATAACAAGAAGATCAAGAGTCAGTATTTCCAAGTAGGGGACCTTGTTCTCAAGTAGAATAAAAAAATATTCCAAATCAAGACAATAAAGGAAAGTTTGAGCCTAACTGGTTAGGACCATTTGTCATCACAACAAGCTATGGATTAGGAGCATACCAATTATCAACACCTAAAGGTGAACCCTTGCAAAATCCAACCAATAGTCTACATCTTAAAAGGTTTTATGCCTACGCTTGAAGGGTATAAATTTGAAAAATATAAAAAATGAAAAAATGATACCTGGCAAACAGGTGCCTTGTGTAAATAAAGCACCTCCATCTATCTTTGGCTCTTTATCCTATCATTATTTGCATTGCATCACTCATCCTATTTATTCCATCACCCATCCACATCTATATCATAGCTTGATGTTGTGAAGTATCATATCCCATTTAGTACTACTTGGCATATTCCTAAGGTCAGCTTGTCCTGCCTATATTGAGGTAGTATACTACATAATGCTAGGGGAAATTAATTTTGGATTAGATTAGGTTCTTGTGTCTCTTAAGATTATTGGAAATCTCATCGAAAATCCCAAAAACATTCATAAAATCTTATCAAAATCTAAAAACACTTGCAAAATCAAAAACATCCAAATCCTATATAGCTAAAATCCAAAAATATTTAAAAAGTTATAAATTCAAATATCCAAAACATCCAAAACACATAAAAATCCCTAAACAGGTTGAAACATCAAAAATAAAAAAATAGAACCATGTCGTACTATGAGTCTTTGAGCTTGAACGTAGGAAAGGCCATCAACGATGTGCCCCTGAGACACCCTAGGTTAGTCCTTTAGGAGTTCTTCATAATAAACTGACAATCCATCAATTGTTCATATCTCATCATCAATAAGTCAAGTTAGTTGAACTACATGGTCTCTATGTATATAATGTAGGCAAGGATCATCTTTGATAAGCCCCCAAGGCCCCTAGGATAGTCTTTTAGGTTAGGTTCTTAGTCAAATCTTAGAAAACCCCTAAACATTTGAAAACTCAGAAAACCCCTAAACATTTGAAAAATCAGAAAACACAAAAACATCAGAAAACTTAGAAAACACAAAACCATCAGAAAAATTAGAAAACCCAAAACAACCTCAAATAATCAAAAACCAAAACATTCACATTAACTTTCAAAAAAGACCAAAAACAACCTCAAAAAATTTCTAAACACCAAAAACATTGAAATCTTTCAAAAATACCAAAGCCATCCATCCCATATTTCTTTCACTCACAATAAACCTTCATCCATAATGAATTGATCATCATCTTCAACCTTTGGTAAAACAAATAGAAAACAAGTGTCACAAGTCATAAATTGTGAACCTCAACGTCAAAATCTAAAGTCTAGATCATATGTAAACGATTGAGTGGAGTTTGTATCAATGACTTATCACCCACCTAATCCTAATCAAAACATTTGATAAACATGTCCTAGGATGTATCCTTCTAACAATAGACATCAACATTAGACATCACCTTAACTATATTAAATTGGCAAGAGATATAGATAACACTGGCTGTTTGTCTTTGATCTTTTCTTCTAATTTATATCAATGACCCATTTCGAGGACCTCTCAATGATGTCTATAAAAATAATTTAGAGAGAAAGGAATGGGGCATCGATCACTATCTTTCATTTTTTGTGCTTTTGGGTATTCTTGTAAAATAATCTTGGCACATACTTTCTTAGTTGTGTGTAGGGAGCTTGTTTGGAGTAGATTGTTGACTATTGTGTATGCTTTGGTTTGATATATTCTAAACTTCTAAACTAAATTTTGACAAGTTTTCTGTATGTCAAGGTGTGAACAAGAACTATCCTCTTTGTTTGCAAAGTCAAAGTCCATTACACTAGATACAATTCCATCTTGGTTATCAACGCCATGATGCATTGTGTCTATGTGTTATATCAAATATAAGGAATGAGTAAAAATCCCAATCCCAAGATATGATAAAATCATCCATTTCATCACCATATCTAATAAAGTCTCGATGGATCAAGGACTTGTTGAACTTTCAAATCAATGGTCAAATCATTTTATTCTTCTATCTCCATCCCATGCTAACTTGGTATCATGGCAGTCAACAAAAACATCATCCTACATCTACCCTGCATCCACAAAATCATTAGCATGCATACATCTTGCATCATTACAACATATCATACTAATGAAAAAACATACTCCACTACACCATCATTATCATCTAAGTTGTTTTGAATAATATAGATTTGTTATTCTAAGCATCTTAATCCATTGCATTATCATACATAACATGCATATCATGAACATTCATAACATCCATACTATAAGCATCATCCATATACACATCTATATACATACACATACATGCATCATGACATCATAAATCACATGAGAAAAAGCACACAAAAAGAAATGCAATCATCCATACATCCATTGCATTGCATTCATCTCATAACATCGCATATCATAAGCATTACATCATCGAATATCACATCAACATAAATAAAAGAAGTGCATCCATCACATCACATCCATACATAATCATAACACGTAAACATAACATCACATCATAAAATATGAATCCATACATTCATAAAGCATGAAATAAAGGACATCACATCATGGGTCTAAACCATCTCGTATATATATATCAAAAATGACTGTCATGATACAATATCTGAATCAGTGTATGTGTATATCAATCAAAAATACAATATCCACAAGGCTATAAAAAATGATCCTATGAATGCATATCTGCATAAATAATTAGGAAATTAATCAAAAAAGTGTCTATGGGATGGCTAGCCTTGGTGGCTACTCAACTCCCCTCTAACTGATGGTTGATCCTCAGCCCTGGGAGGTGCCCTACTCCTTTGTGAAAAATCAGGCTACCACAGCTCTCTAGGAACATCATGATGATAGTGCATTTGATAGTACACAACCCAAGTGACTGCCTCCCTGTACATGTATGTAGACATTGTCCATCCCTGAGAGGTCACTGTGATGGCCTTGAGCTACTACCTCCACCCAATCTCCTAGGATACCTGTAGATCTAGCTACTATTGCAACTGAACCTCATGATCCCTATGTGCAGTCAATCTTGTAACTATTGCCGCAACTGAACTCTCTCAATTGTGAGAGCCTATATTTGAGCCTGTAACTATAGATCTAGCTACTGAGGTGGTGGTGCACTTGAAACCTATCTATCCTACTAGCCATCCTGTTGGCCATCCTGATGCCTTGGGTCCTGGTGACCCTAATCCTCCTACTGATGCCATCCCTAGGAACCTATACCCTACCTTGCTCTAGCTATCATTGCCCTCAGCCTCAACCCCCATCTCAGCCTCTGCCTCAACCTCTACCCCTACGTCTACCTCTACCTCTGGGATATCCCTCGTTGGGTTTGTCAGGAGAACGGGTGGCCTGAACCATGCATCATAGCTGGGGGTAGTCCCCACATCTAGCAAGCGTTGATCATATGCCCAAGGTTGGGAAACTAGCTGTCTACAGTCATTGACCACCACTATGGGGTCAATTTGTGCTCCCCACTAGACCTCTCTCTGAGATCTCGTGAACACTACTGTATAATCATTGGGAGGTATGTCTTGTACTTCCCCAAACTACCTCGCCACACAGTCTGGAAGGTATCACTCTATCATAGTGTGCTCTCAACCCTACATATAGTGAGTTTGGCAAGAAAAATAGAACTGCTGCTAGTCATTGTACCATGTAGGAACCTGTAGCCAAGGACTCCATCTAAACACGGTCATGTCATCAATGACCCATCGCCAATAGGGTAGACCTATAGGGCTAGTGTGATGTACTATCATCAAAACCTTTTACCTGAAGACAATGGGCTCATCCTTATGAATATCAGCTAAAACAACCAATGGCCTCAAAATGACAATATGCTCATATGCCCAAATATGAAGCAGTGTAACACCTGCTTTGATGCTCCTACCCTCAGAATAAACTGCCTGGTGCATATCATGGTATAACAAAGCAAGTAGAACTAGACTCCATGCATATATAATGAGACCCTCCTGATCATCCCCTCCCATGCCACCCCCAGCCTGGATTGAAGCCTCTACCCTATTGGTCAGGGGAAATCACAACACAAATAAGTGCACCCACAAACAATCTAAAAATGGGCATCTGCCTGTGATATAGATCCAAGTCTATTTGTGAGCTCACCAAAATAATCCGATCTTTGTGTAAAAGAGAGCAACATGCATCCCTCCTAGCCTCTATGTCATAGATGAAATTCTCTCCATGTATTGACAATCACAAGATCTGCCACACGTCCTCAAGTATGACAGTGGCCTCACCAATGGGAAAATGAAACGAAGATGTCTCATTATGCCACCTCTTGATGAGCAAAATCATCATATCCAAGCAGGTCCGGACCTCTATAAGGAAAGTGATGAAACCTAGTTTTAACATCCCTAGCTGCTCCACCTCTAGGTGATCAAAATATTGTGTTGTTGCCAAAATATTAGAATGGTGCTCTCACGACATCAATGGTAGAGGATCCTCTTGCACACATTGCACACACAACATCAATTTATCAAAAAGTAAAAATAATAATAAAAAATCAGAAGGAATGCATCCCAAAACATCAATTGCATCACTAAAATCAATAGCATCACTATTTTAAGGGTGTGTCACTGTATAAATTTTGGGGGTGCGTCACCAATTTAGTGACGTGCATTACGTTACTTAATAGTGAATTGGAATTTGCATGTATTGGTATAGCTAAAAATTGGGTTGCATCGCCATTTGCTATGTGCGTCGCCCACTGGTTTTGAGCATCGCTCAACCTAAAAATCCTATGCACTGCTATATTAAACTATCGACAACCTAATCAAATGTGTCGCCCAAGCAAAAAATGATGGTGCACTACTAAACATCAAGTGCATCACTAAAAAATCAATAGCAATGCTTCTAATGCCTTTTGCACATTTTTATATAGCGATGCTCCTAAAAACCTAGTTTTGAGGCACTATTAAATGCACCTAAATGTGAAAATCAAGACAATTTTCAAATCACATACCCAGGGTCCTACGTCTGCTCAGTGTTGGTACTCTTGAACCCACTTTGAAAGGTGAAGTGGAAGCGCATGGTGAGCCATCTTTCCAAGGTGTCAAAGCTCCAAATGCACAAATGAATTGGAAGTGCACCATTCTCACCTATTTAATCCTAAAAATTAGAGGTTTTTTCCCTAATTTGAGCTAGATGCTAGGGTTTTGGCCCGTTTTACCTATTTTCACGCTTTGCGACCTATTTTTGAGCCATTTTTTTGCATTTCTAAGGCCATTTTTGGCATCCTGGGGCATGTTTTAGCACCTAAACCTATATTTTACCTTTGTCGAGAGATCAACCCAAAATTCAATTTTTTTGCCCAATCTCTTGAAGGGGCAAGGAACTAGCTTATTCCTTCCACTAGGGCAATAGTGGGGCATCCAAAAAATCATTTTATTTTATTTTATATCTGACTAGCAAATTTAATCCGAAAAGCGTTGAACCAACATAATAGGTACCTCACTTCAAAGAGGGGAAAAATGTACATTTAAAAAAAATATTTCCTGAATGATATAACACACTTGAATATGATATACTAACACCATTTCATTCTAAAACCCATCCTCTTTTTGCTTAATTGATTAAATTAGCCTAGCTATTTAATTAATTGCATCATTTTCATCTATTAATCCAAATAATCTAATTAGGTTAATTCCTCCCCTTTTCATGCTAACCTTTCATCCTATTAAATTGGATAAATCAAAATATCTAATTTTTAACACCCTAAGTCCTCTCATCTAATTAAATAATCCTAATTATTTAATTAAATGTTATTTTGACCCCTTTTCATTAAATAAGTTAATTATTTAATGAATATCCTAAATTCCCCTAATTTGCATAATTGAAACTTTGTTTAATTATCAAATTATTAATTAATTGAAACTTGACCATGGGTTTCTTTTTGTTCTGTTTTGCAGAGGTCAATCATGTGCAGGCCATCTTAAGCCATGGGCCCTGGTATGTCTAGTCCTCTCTATTAGTTTTTCAGGCATGGACTCATGAATTTGCTGTCTCAGATGACACCAAGTTGCGGGTCCCAGTCTGGATTGAATTTCATGGTCTACCCTTGCCTTGTGTGCCTTTCTTGAATAGTATAGCCTCCTCATTGGGGATGGTTATCTGCATTGAGCTAGATAGGTTCTTTTAGGCCCACCCCCAAAAGAGGGTTTGTGTGGAAGTTGACCTTTCCAAAGATTTAAAAGACTCCATTGATATTCAAATTGGAGCTTTCTGCCATACCCAGAAGGTCACCTATTTTAATTTGCCCAACATGTGTTATAAGTGTCAGTCTGCGGATCACAAGATAACAGACTACCCTTTAGTAGTGCCTCATACACCTTCTCCACCATGAGATGCTGAAAAGCCTCGTTCAGCAGCTGCATCTGCTGCCAAAATTGAGGCGAAATGGACTACAGTTCGAACCGAAAGAATAAGTCCACTGGTTTTGGGTTGGGTCTTATGACCTTTGAGCCAGTGAAAGATTTTTCAAACCCTTATGTGAAGGGGAAAGACACTCTGGTTGGAGCTGATTATGTCCCACAACAACCTAGGCCAAAGGCTATGCCTCAACCGACTGCTATCATATTAATGCAACCGAATGTGGTTTCACAGCCGAATGTTGTTGCACAGCCAAATGTGTCTTCTCCTATAATAGGAGCTCACAAGTGTTCTCGTAGCCCTCCCCCTCCTAGGGAAGAAGGGGAATATGTCCAGGAAAAATGAAGGATGTCCTCCCCATCCATCTAGATTGGATCAGTTCTGCCATAATTTTTACAAAATCGTTTCTCTTCTCTCAATGAAGGGGAATCAAATTTCAACAATATGGAGGAGTTTCACTCATGAAGTTTCTTTCATGGAATGTTCAAGGTCTGACAGACCTCTCCAAAAATTATTTTATCAAGGATACCTTGTGTAAGTACTCTGGTGTTGAAGTGCTTTGTCTCCAGGAAGTTAAAATCTTTGGTTTCTTGTTTGCTGCGGCTTGTTGCTCTATTTGGCCAGCCAGTAGAATGTTCTGTACTACCCATGATGTTGGGTGTGGTGGAGCTGTCACCCTTTTGGCCCCACGGTGGCACTCTTCTATGGTAGACCACAGGTTTGATCCCACTCATCAGCTCGTATGGATCCTTCTCAACATTGATAATCATTCTTTTGGGATTATTAATGTCTATGCTTCTAATGATGTTGTGGAACGCTCTTTGCTCTGGCATTGGATTGCTGATTCTTTACCAGTTTCTACCTGGTTACTTTATGGGGATTTCAATATGGTAGAAATGGCATTTGACAAATATGGCACTCTACCATTCAGATGGACAGTTGGGGAACGAGAGGCATGGTTTTACATGTGTAATAAATTGGGGCTTTTTGATCCCAATATTGGTCGCCGCCATTCTCATTCTCTCTGGCACACTTGGTGCAATTTCTGTGCTAGTTTTGACAGAATATTTAAGCGCCTTTATCGTGCCATGATCTCAGTGCAATATTTTTTCTCCTTTTCCAGCTCCTTTCTCCCAGATAAGCCATTAGTGGATGTGACCTTGTCAGATCATTTCCCCATTTCCTTCTGCATTGAATGGGAGACTCGACAGCCTCATACGTGTAAAACTCAATTTTTTTTAAACACGTATTTACTCTGCCACAAGCCTACCTTGGCCCATATTCATAGAGTTTGGAATTTGGAGTGCATTCCAGCTCATCATATAGGCTGGATTTCTTGGTGGAATGAGGCTATCATCTGCACGACTAGATTTTTGCACATTTATGGGCACCAACTAGCTATTTTTCACCAGAGATCTTATGAGGCTACCACCACTGACCTCCATGCTACCTCCAAGGCTTTGGTGGCCAACCCCTTTTCCCCCTCTTTACAAGTCAGGGTGGTGGAGCTAAGGCACAAAAAAGAAAATTGCTGGCAGCTATGCTGCTTGAGGAGCGCAAATCAAAGCTCAGTTGCATTGGCTAAAAGTTGGTGATTGTGCGTCCAAAGAGTTTTTCTTGGCTCTGCATGCCAGACACACATCCTTGGGCATTAAAAAAATTAAAGATGGTACTCAAGTGCTCTCTGAGCTGCCTAACATTCTCTAGGAATTTGTGCATCATTATGAGCAAGTTTTCACTGCATAGGAAGTCACGCCTGTGCAACAGCAAGCCCTTCAGGATTTCCTTACTGTCGTGCCAAATAAGCTTTCTTTAGCTCATAATTTTTTTTGCGAGCAACTTTTATCAGTTGATGATCTCAAAGAGGCTGTGTATTCCATGGCTAATGACAAAGCCCTAGGAATTGATGGATTCCCTTGTAAATTTTACAAAGCCCTGTGGGATGATATTGGGCATGATCTGCATCAAGTTTACTTAGAAGCATTTCACTCTAATTCCCTGGGTAATTTAATCAATAAAGGTAACATAAAATTCATACCTGAACCAGGTGACCCAGAAGACATCTGTAACTGGCGACCTATCACGCTTCTTAATGTCTCCTACAAGATTATTTCCAAGGCCTTGGCTCTAAAAATCCTCCATCTTCTGCCTTAGATTGTGTGCCTAGAGAAAACTGGGTTTATCAAATCCAGATTTATTCTGGATAATATCATTGCAGTCTAGGAAGGCATGGAATGGGCCAGACACTCAAACCAGAAAGCTGTGTTCATTAAGATTGACTTTTCCAAGGCTTATGATTGGATTGAATGGTCATTTATTCTCGCTATACTACAAGCCCTGGGCTTTGGGCCCAATTTCATTCAATCTATTCGAATGCTCTTTGCGGATGCCTCAACTTGTATCACCATCAATGGTCGCCAATCCTCTGCCTTTGGACTCTTCCGTTCCATTAGGCAAGGGTGCCTATTGGCCCCCTCTTTATATGTGCTGCAGCCGAGGGTTTTGGTTATCTTTTGGCCAATGCTGTTTCCCAGCGGCGAGTCAAGGGCATTTCTCTGCCCAATTCTCAGGCTCAACTTGTTAATGGCCATTTTTCTGATGACTCGTTTCTCACCATTCTGGAAGATGAAGACTCTATTGTGGTGGCTCTTGATTGTCTTAATACTTTTTGTCTTGCCTCTGGCTCTGCCATCCAGTGGCATAAAACTTTGTGTTATCGACAATCTATCTTGCCCTCCCTGTCATGGATGCAACAATATGGTTGGAAGTGGATTGGGCTTGACGAAGTTTTTTGGTTTCTGGGCATTCCCTTTTCTTTTCAGGCATCTCCAGCTAAGCTTTGGCAAGTCGTGCTCTCCAGAGTTGAGCAAAAACTTACTTATTGGGTTACTAAGCCCCTTTCTTTAGCAGGGAAATTCCAGGTGTGTTCCAAAATCTTGGCGGCCACCCATGTTTACTATTCTTCTTGTTGGGCCCCCTCCAAAGCTGCCTATGGCAAGCTTGAGAAGCTGCTCCGTGATTTCCTCTGGGCCTCCTTTGAAACTCACAGAGGGTTTCATTGGGTGGCTTGGGAATTTTTTTGTCTTCCCAGACACTCGGGAGGCCTTGGGCTTCTTTCTACTCAATGACAAGGGACTTCTCTATGTGTTAAATGGATTATTCGTGCCCTTACTAGAAACAAGGCTTGGAAAATTCTTCTTAGGCATAGTATTCAATCCAGTTTCCCTGTTCATATACCTGCCTGGAAGGGTATTGGCTTTCAAACCCTTCTGGTCATGAATGAACCAATCCAGATTGTTGGGAATTTTGTTGCCAAAAGTATTTGGTGGGCCTGGGAAACTGTCAAACCCTGGCTCCGCTAGGCTGGCTCTGGTTTTCAAGATGGGTTGTCTTTCAACCAACATAATGTTTGGTGGTCACCTCTTTTTGCTAGTAATGGTCAACCGCTGGCTAAGTTACTAGGGATTAAGGTGCTTAGATTTCACAAGAAGGGTATTTAGACCCTACATCAGATTTTTTCTAGATCCACCATGTGTATCATGTTGTGGGATGCTTTTCGTGCCTAGTACAGGCTTCAAAACTAGGACCGTGCTACTTATGATGGTCTGGTGAATGCCATTCCTGTTGAGATGCTTCATAAATTTGGAATTCATGGGACCAAACCTTGGTGGAAAGACTAGAAGTGGTTTCCAGACACCCCTTTCAGGAACTACAAGCCTCAACTTGGTTATAGGTGGCTCTCACCACATTTTCCTATGATTCAGAGTTTGAACCAGAGGTGGCTTCTTCAATCTCCCGCTTATGTTTGGCGTAAAAGATTTGTTGCCACTTGGTCTGCAAGTGTTGAGCTGAAGCTCACCCACTTTGCTTGGTGTATTCTTTTCCAAGGCTTTCCTGTGGGCTCTCGGCTAGTTCACCTAGGGGTTCGGGACCCTCGCTGCCCTTTTTGTGGGCAAGCTGAGAATTTTAAGCATATTTTCTAGTTTTTTCCTAGAGCTCAGCAGCTTTGGACTTGGATTCATGACTTTTTTCAGCCCTTTCGACCAAAAAATTTCTCATGGCATATGGTGTTGCTTGGAGATTCTCCCAAAATTCCTGTAAAATTCACCCAGCTTTGGCACACTTTCAGTGTGGAAATTCTATTCAGTATTTGGAAGGACATAAATTATTGCATCTTTTCACATTCTCAAATGGATATTCATATTTCTCTATATGCTAAAGCTATGATTTTCTCTAATGTGCTTTTACAGGTTCAAGTGCAAGCTAACAAAGTTGCACTTGAGGTTGCTCACCTCTAGGTTCTTCTAGATCACTAGGGAAATGCCCCTTGTATTGTTGCTCGGGTCCTTGCCTCGCCCACCTCTTCCTGTGATCAGTCACTCTCTAGGGGCCGATAGTAGAGTGGCTCTGCGCATCCCCATTCCCATCCCCCACCTCGACAAGATTCTCGCACTCCTCGGTGTAACTGTTCTCCTCCACTGCGGGATACTCAAGGGTGGCCTTCTGGTGGTGCTTCGGGGAGCGACGATGGTAGTGGGTGGCCCTCTACTGATCCTCTTACTTCTGGCTCTGAGTGGCCAGGTTCTGATAAAGCATTCCCGCGTATGGCATTGGTTATATCGCTTCAACGCAAGGAAGAAGATAAAGGAAAAAAAGATGCTAATGATGGTTGGGGTCCTTCTCTCGACATCACTCCAGACCCAACTGATGTATGGGGGAATATTTTGGATGACAAAGACCCTTCTGGCTCTGTTGGCACTGCTCTGGCCACTTAATGGCCTTTTTATCTTTGTTATATTGGACTTCTGGGCTTAGCCCACTTTATCTGCTAATTTTCTAGGCTTTTCCCATATGACTCTCGGGGTGTGCTTCTCTACCACCCGCGCTTTTTTGTGAATATGTATGTTTATATTTAAATTAATATAGATGTCTACCTATTCATCAAAAAAAATAAAAATTATTAATTAATTCTAACTCTCCCACTTGTAAGGGAATATTCCTTGAGAATATTCCTCCTTTGCACATTTCTTCAAAAGGGAATATTCTCATGGAATATTCCTTCCCCTTTGCACATTAAAATTTAGTTTTAATTAACTAAATGCTAATTTTGCTCCAAAAAGGGAATATTCTCATGGAATATTCTTTCCCTCTTCACTCATTTGAAAAAAGGAATATTCTTCCTTGTAACAAACTTTCAACAAACTTCTCGAGTAAGTTTTGAAAGTGTGCTTCTTTGCATGATTGTGAGCCCTTGATTAAATATCAACTTGAATTATCAACCTTTGATGGGTATCCATAATCCATGCCTCCATCCTCCTTCCATTCTGACCATTGATTGATCCTTTCAATCTTGACCATCAGTTTTATTTTTCCTATTCTATAAATAGACCTTGCATCTATTGAATAGGGATCCATCTTTTAATAGTAAACTTATGTTGTTAAAATCACTCTCATCTTGCATCCATATTTAGCATACATTTAGCTTTTTTTAGTTTAGAATCTTGATCATAGTAGCTTAAAGCATCCATTAATGGCTTCCATGGTAACTTAGTTGCATCCATTTAGTATATTTTGAAACTAGGGTTTTAACCTTTCAAATCTTGCATACATTTGGAATATCTTTGCATACAATCACATCGATCATCTTAGCTTTTTACCATGTTAAAATAGCTTTCATCATGTTTTACAACACATATTTCATTGGTTTCATTAGTTTTCTTCAATAAAACTAATTGAAACAAGCTCATTATCCAAGGGATTGGGAAAGGGTAGACATTCCACATCAATGTGACACCACTCCCCTAATAGGATAAGTTTCAATGTCTTAGAGTAAAATTTTATCAAGTTTTCATGTTTCAATATGTTAGTTTTAATGGCTTCTTCACTTTGTTTATGTTGAATGATCTTATTGGGATTGATGCTTAGTGGTTTAAGTATGCTTCAAATCCATATGGATCAAGCGTAGTTAACCCATACTAGGCCATCAGTCACATACATTAATGCCAACAAAAAAATAAGCTTGTTGACATCAATGACAACACCAACTATTCATACTTACAACAATCCCCCCCTTTGTCATTGATGGAAACACACAATGTGAAAAACCACCAACAACAAGCATAATAGCTCTGATTACCAACACACTTCTCCATAACAACTCTTTCCTCTTTTTAATTTCTATCCCCCTCATCTTACTACTCTCTTTTTCTCAATTGACTCTTTTTCACATTACTTTCTCTCCCCCTTTGACATCAATAGCAAAGGGAAACACATTTACATCTCTTTCCCCCTTTGACATCAATCATACTTGTACCTACTCTACAACTTATTTTTCTTTTTACTGCTATGCATACACCCCCTTAGAAACACACAACAAACTATACTAACCATCAACCACTGCACATATCCTTTGACACATTTGAGAAAGGAAAACACCAACCTACACCAATAATTACTCCCCCTAACTTCCACAACCAACAAAGCACTACCTACTCCCTTTGAGAGGTAGCCTCCAACATCAGTCCAGAACAAAGAGTGAATCTTGAAATTCACTGGACTGATGCATATCCTTATGCATCTAGTTAAAAGGAGGGGTAATAACCCCTAACTTCTCCTAGAGATACTCAAAAATTATCTTTAGGAAGAGCCTTAGTGAATATATCAACAATTAGATCATTTGTAGGCACATACTCAAGCTTCACTTCATTCTTTGCAACCTTCTCTCTCAAAAAGTGATACCAGATTGAGATATATTTTTTCCTTGAGTGCATCACCGAATTCTTTGAAATTTTAATAGAACTTGTATTGTCACAGAACATAGAAATTGGTTCATCATATACCACTATAATATCCTTTAAGGTTTTCCTCATCCACAACAATTGTGTGCAACAATATGTTGTTGTAATGTATTATTCCTCTACAATAGATAAAAACACTAAGTCTCGCTTCTTACTGATCCAAGACACCAATCTGCATCCAAGAAAGAATGCACCACCACTTGTATTGTTCCTATCATCCACACAACCCGACCAATCAGTATCTGTGTAAGCACTCATAGAGAAATCAGTATCCTTTGGATACCATAAATCATATTTCATAGTGCCCTTCAAGTATCTAAATATCCTCTTCACTACTGCAACATGTGACTCTCTGGGATCTTCTTGAAATCTAGCCACAAGACAAATTGCATGTATGATATCTAGTCTAGTAGTAGTTAGATATAACAATACTCTAATCATTGATCTATACTTTCTTTGATTAGCCTTAGGAGATTCGTCATTCTTACTTATCTTGCAACCAATAACCATAGGAGTACATAGCAGTTTAGAATCTTCCATTCCAAACTTCTTCAACATTTATTTGACATACTTTGATTGTGAAATGAATATACATTTTTTTGTCTAATTGATTTGAAGCCCAAGGAATAAATTCATCTCCCCAAACATAAAAATCTCAAACTCTTTCTGCATCTCTTCTATAAATTTCTTGCATATAGATTCATTTCCTCCAAAGATTATATCATCAACATACACAACCACAATCAAGATTTGATCTTTTCAACTTTTAAATAAAAATTACTATTTGCAGTACCTTTATTGAATCCTTGTCGTATCAAGTACTTATCCAACCTTGCATACCAAACTCTAGGAGCTTGCTTCAATCCATATAGTGCCTTCTTCAATGTACATACTATATTTGGTTTGTCTAATAGCTAAAATCTTTTTGGTTTTTCAATGTATACCTCTTCTTCAAATTCACCATTCAAAAAAGTAGACTTCACATCCATCTTATATACTTTGAAATCTTTGTGTACTACAAAAGCCAAAAGCATCCTGATAGCTTCCATTCTTGCCACCAAAGAAAATGTCTCCTCAAAATCTATTCCTTCTACTTGTGAGTATCTCTTACACACAAGCTTTACCTTATTTTTCACCACTTCTCTATTCTCATTAAATTTGTTCTAGAATACCCACTTAGTTCCAATCACATTCTTATTTACTGATCTTGGGACAAGTTCCCAAGTCTGGTTTTTCTCAATCTATATTAGTTCTTCTTCCATAGATTTGATCTAGTACTCATCACTGCATGCTTCAATTACCATTTTAGGTTCAACTTTAGAGAGTAAACATAGGTTTACCTATTCTTTAGTCATAACAACTTTTCTTCTTATCAACACACCCTTACTTTTGTCACCAATGATCTGATCTTCAGAATGATTCTTTTACACATACTTAGGAGTCTTAGGGATCCTTTCCAGAGATTCTTCCTCTTCAATATGAACTTCTTTCTCCTTACCTTTATCTCTATCATTTTCTTTGCAAGAGGATTCATTTGATTCATATCCATCTATCACCACAAAATTCTTCTGTAAGTCTTCATCTAATTTGACACTTGCACTGTCAACAATCTTCTTCAACTTCTTGTTGTAGCACCACTAAGCTTTACTTCTTGTATAATATCCAAGGAAGATACCTTCATCAGATCTTGTATCAAACTTTCCTAAGTTCTCTTCATCTCTTTTGATATAGAACTTGCTTCCAAACACTCTGAAGTATTTGATAGTAGGAATCATTCCATACCACAACTAATAGGGAGTCTTTGTAACTCTTTCTTGAAATTTATTAAGGATGTAGATAATAGTATGAATTGCTTCTCTGCAATAGACTTTTGATAGGTTTTCCTCTTTCATCATTGTTCTTGTAGCATCCTGAATAGTCTTATTCTTTCTTTCAACCACTTGTTGATGGTGTTTTCTACATAGCAACAACTCGACATAATATGATATTATATCTCTCTTGAAAGGTAAATCTCCATCAACAAGCCTCAAGAGATAACCCCAAGGTCTCTAATGTCAGGTCTTGACAATGCAAAAACAACTCAGTGATAAATGTGAAATTGCTGGTAATCACAAGGGACCTTACAAATGAACAATGTTGGAAGTGTATTTTCATTAGATCTAACAATATGGCGATGCTTTCAATCCTAAAACTAACCTAGATTCAAAAATAAATAGAAAAAGAGAAGGGTTTAGAGATATTTCTAAAACTAAAACCTAAGATCAGTCACAACAATGATGAATGTTGCAAATGGACAGATCCCCAATGAAACCAATCTCTGCTTGATTAGGGATAGACCCACAACTCCACATAAATGGTGCAATCTTCTAAGGAAACTGAAGATTTTCAGACTATAAATATTCATCCACATGCCCAAGAATTGGCACAATATGAACAAACATTTACAGTTGAACTAAGCAGAAAAATGAGGCCCAAACTAACTTTACACAACAATCTACAATCAACAAATTGCTAAAAGTATGGACCAAAGATAGATCAACATCATTAACATTTCACCATTATTGCAAAAGAACTGAAAACTAACATCTAACATCTAAGAATCAAGAACAAGAAACCATAAACTATCAAAGTGTAACACAAAGCTTTCCAAATCAATAATCCAATTGCATTATTTCTCCAGCATTACATAACAATTTCAAGTCTCTCATCTCCTACAACTACTGACTTCTCTAACTTAGCCAATTCTGGCTTTTTACAGCCTCTAATTAACTATTCTAACCCCTAAATCTAACCTCTTACAAATGAGAAGGCACTGGCCTTTTATAGAAAATTACATTTTGAATCAAAGGCTAGGATTAAATCAATCCAATGGCTGCAATTGCACTTCTAGAAGCATCAAGTTGTTATATTTAATTTGGGAGCTCATGGTACATCATCATCCAATTGCATAAAAGTAGTTACATCATGGAACAATGAGAAAACAATATTATGCCAGCTTGTCATTAATGAAAATTTTGATTGGATGATGAAATTAGCTTCACATGTCTTCCAGAAACTCCTTCCAACTGTAGAAAATTTGAGCATAGATTCTTATGTAGGCCCCCACTTTTAATATTTGAATTGAACTCTTCCAGATTTCCCTTTTGGCACAAATCCATATGCAAGTCCCCCTTTTAATATTTATTTAATCCTAAAAAATAGATATCATCATTAGTAGCTCACATTTTTTATGGAAACTTTCCATTTTTGGAAATTTTTTCTCCATTTCAAGAATTTCATTTTTGGGAACATTTTAAAATTTCAAGAAAAAATTTCCATTTTTGGAAAAATTGCATTTCGGGAAAAATTTCCATTTTGGGAAAAATCTATTTTTGGAAAATTTCAGGATTTTGAGGGGGTCTTGGAAATTTCCAAAAATGGAAATTTCGGGGATTTCCATCAGGGACAGAAATCCCCCATTTCTGGGTAGGGTCAAAATCCCCTAAACTCCATAACTTTTTTTCTAGAAGGAATTTTCAAAAACTTCAAAAAGCAACCCTGCCTAATTTTTCATTCTCTATCCATGGGTGCAAAAAAAATTTACATGTGATGAAAAAATTTCTATTTTTGGACAATTTTAGGATTTCCACCCCTTCACAGAAATCAGAATTTAGGGGATTTCCATCAGGGACGAAAATCCCCCATTTTCGGGCAGGGTCAAAATCCCCTAAACTCCATAAAAAAATTTCTAGAAGGAATTTTCAAAAAGTTCAAAAAGAAACCCTACCTAATTTTTCGTCCTCTATCCAAGGGTGCAAAAAAGATTTACATATGGTTGAAAATTCACTTCAAAATCTCCATTTTCAAATTCCAAGACAAGTGAATTTCCCCTAGAGCCTCAAAATATTGCCTCCATCAAACCCAGTATGGAATTAATCCCAAAATAATTAACCTCCCAAGAATAGCAAAACCAAAATTTGACCAAGCCAAGATGCAAAAGAAAAAAGAGGGTCCCCGCCTTCGGTGGGGCATGTGTGCGAAAATTGCACAACACCACTATATTTTACTAAGGAGTCCTAGGGGAAAATAAATGCCTCTTTATCCCATGATTCTCACAAAAACTGTTAAACTCATTGGAGGTGGACGCTCTACCTTTTTCAAACCTTAAACATTTGATTTTTACATCCATTTCATTTGCAATGATAAATATGAATGCTTTACACTTATCTAGTGCTTTTGATTTTTCTTTGAGAAAAGTAACCCATGTTATTAACTAGAATAATCATCAATCAATATCATAAAATAACTATCACCTTGAAGACTTCTTACTCTAGTAGGACCACAAAGATATGTATGCACTAATTCCAACAATCCAATAGTAGATTGTTCTTTGAGTTTGAAACTTCTTGCTTGCTTCCAAATTTGACATTCCTTGCAGACAACATTGATGGGCTTTGTAATATTTGGCAGATCTCTCACATTTTGAACTAAACTAATTTTCACTAGGCTATCAAAATTTATGTGACACATCCTTCTATGTCATAGCCAACTTTCATTAACTTGGGTCATAAAGCAATGACCATCAACACCTTTAAGTTGATAAACATTTCCATTTGTCCTTTCAAAAGAAACCATAGTTCTGGAGCCTTTTCTAATCTCACATCCATCATCCTAAAATATAAGATTATATCCTTTGCTACACATTTTTTAACACTCAAGAGGTTATGTCTCAAACCCTTAACATAAAGAACATCATTTGTATTATGTTTTCCATCAAAACTAATTGAACCTTTTCCACAAATCTTAGTAGATGTATCATCAACAAACTTTATTAGACCTCCTTCATATTTATCAAGTTTAACAAACTTACTCTTGTCACTAGTCATATGATTTGAGCATCCATTATCTATGATTCAGTAGTTATTCTCTTCTCTAGCATGAAAAGAAGTCACCATAGTTCCTTAAGTATTATCACCAACGTTTAGAGCACTCTTCTTCACACATCTCTCAAAGCTAGCATAATTAGTTCCATATTTAATAGCCTTGAAAAAGAATTCACTATCTTCATCATCCCCATAATCAAATTCATCATCAGATATACTAGCATCTTCTCTAACATAATAACTTTTCTTAATTTCTTTACCTTTATTTTCTTTATTTTTGTCATTCAAAGCTCTATTTGGACATCTTGAAGCATAATGACCTATCTTTTAACAACTGAAATATTTGAAAGGTAACTTACCTCTATATTTATCAATACCCCTTTTCATTCTTCTTGTAAAGTTTGCTTCAACATCATCAAGATTCTCCTAATCTAATACCTCAGTCTTCTTTGATTTCTAAACCTTAAAAGCACTCTCAACTTTTGCATTACTTGGACCAAATTCTCTCATTTCAAAAGCAATATATAGCACCATACAAATGATCACTAGAATATTTGCTTAAATATTGAACTTCCTCAATAACATAAACTTTATGAATATAATATTTAGGAAGAATTCTTAGTACCTTCCTTACCACTTCCTCTTCAAGATTTCCACCAAGACCTCTAATGGAATTGACAACTTCATCCACCTTTTGCATGTAGCTTTTAATGTTTTCATCTTCAGACATCCATAGGTTCGCAAATGTGATCTTTAGATTTTGTATCTTAGCTTGCTTGACCTTATCATCTCCTTCATAAATACTTTCCAACTTTGTCCAAATTTCTCTAGTATATTTCAAGCTCATAACTTTCACAAGTTTAGTGTTAGAAAGACCACTCAAAAGGGCATACCTTACTTTACCATTGTTCTCATAGGCCTTGATCTCATCATTAGTCTTCGAACCACCAGTTTGCATAGTATATCTAGTCTCAACATACTTCCAAACTCCAAATCCAAGAGATACCAAGAAAATTTCCATCCTTGTCTTCCAGAAACCTTAGTCCGATCCATCAAACAAAGGAGCATTGCTCTTGTGCACCATCCCAGATCTACCTTAAGCGGTTAATCTTTCTTCCAAGCAACCTTTCTCTGACACTAATTGTTGAATGCACAATAAAACTAAGAAGGGGTGAATCAGTTATACATTAAAACCTCAAAACCCTTATAAAATTCATATCCACATCAACTTAATTAACCCTTAATTTTTTGAACTGATTTAACATGAAATAAAATAGCAAAAACTGAAACAAATCAACACCATACACATTAGAACACAAAATTTATGTGGAAAACCCAAGAAGGGAAAAATCATGGTGAGGATTAGCTCACAATATAAATTAATTGTAACACCAAATACAATAGGCTCACTACCAAAGGGCTCATTACCCAAAAGAAAGAAGGGATCACTGCTAATGACTCACTACTAGATAGCAGAAAAGAAGAAAGAAGAATGTTACAATGATAAATCCATATCAATGCAACAAAAAGGTCCACCATAGCATCACCAACACATTCGTAGTCTATCTAAAGATTGTAGACATCTTTTTCTCACTACTTCTAGTAGTCTAATTTATTGAAGTTCACACTACACTTCACAAATGCACACTTTACATTTATGTAATTTGTATCACATACTTCACACCCAATCCTCCTGTTATGCCTTGCATAACCACCCCATTTAATTCTGGAACAAAATGGGTCCCCCCTTTTTCTTTTTTTCTCATTGCCTTCAGTCATTTGCTTTGGTCTTGGGATTTTCTTTCATTTTCCTCCTAGGTTTGTATTTTGATTTATCAGATTTTGGTTCTATCTCAACTTGAGTTGGTTTTCTTCTTGCTAAAAATTGAATGAGATAGTCATAAGCAATAGTGTATTTTATTATAATGTATTTTATTTTCTTTTGAGAACTAATGGAGGCATTTTTTTTGCAAGATTGAATTATCCATCTGAAGATATCTCTCAAGGAAATTAGCTGGAAAGCATGCCTCAGTCCCATTCAACATAAAACACCTCAAGGAAAAAGTCACTAAGACCCTCCTGTTGTCCTGTCGATTGGCAGTTTGGTTCTATTCATTTGAAATCCAAAGGGGTCACCGAGACATTTCAGTCGCTATGAGTTTCTATGTGTCTCGTCGATCGAAATGGAGGTCTCAGCGAAAGGGGCTTTGCATCAGGGAGAAGTTTTCTGGACAAATGGAAGTCTTGGTGACCAGGGGGGTAGCATCAGTATGAAGTCTCGCTGACCAAGCAAAGTCTCCCCGAAGTGAAATGAATTCACTGCAAAAAAATGTGATATTGACATAAGGTCTCACCAAACCAGTAGGAGTCTCATCGAAAGAAAGTAGTTGGCTTGAGGGGAATGGAAGAGCTTGACATGATATCTTGCTGACTAGCGGTAGTCTCGCCGACGTGTTTTCTCCCTTCGGTATAATGTTTTGAGCTCGGAGAGATGTCTCATTGATAGATAGAAGTCTCACCAAAAGGTGGGGGGCTTCGATATAACGTCTTGCCGATTGAGGGAAGTCTTGCCGATAGCGGTGAATTTGGTGATGAAAGGGGATATCGCTATAACTTTTGCTACCCGATGTAATCTCTCCCCGACCAAGTGAAGTCTTACCGAAGTGAAATGGAGGCTCCTGGATGAATGATTTGTCATCGCTATGAAGTCCCGACGACCAAGTGGAGTCTCCCCGAAATAAAATAAGCTTGATATAACATCTGGCCAACCTAATGGTGTCTCGCCGAAAGGTGGGGGGGCTCGTTGAGAGGTCTCACCAATAGTTCGAGGTCATGCCGATAACTGCTATAGAATGTAATCGCATCTGGGAGACACCGATGGTGTCTTGCCGACATGTGATTCATTCTGAATGATTGTTGACTGCTCAAGAATCTCACGTGGAGTGTGTTCACCCAATCAGAAGGAACTAAAGATGAACCATTGACTGATTGACTACCTCTGTGAAGAAGATCAACAAATGACATGGACTCATTTTGAGATCAAAAGTGATGGATTGGTTCGAGAATGATGGTGTTCAGATCTAAAGGGAGGTCTGATGCTACTTCCAGAGATGGTCAACGTGCAGAAGGGTATCGAGCAGGAAGAAACCCAAAAGGAAGAAGAAGCCTTTGGGTCTCAGAGACAGCTGTGAGGTCTACTAGAAAAAGGTAGATCTGTATTAATGGTAATACTTTAGAGCATTCAAAGCAGCCCTTTAAGGAAGTTAGAAGATGGACACGGAGCCCAGAAGTAAATGCTATAGCTACAAAATATTTGAGATCATCCTCAGAACAATCCTTCACCAACATGGACAACAGGGATACACATTTAATGTAGAATCAAATTTATTCAAAATATTTGAAGGCCAACCCTTTTGAAGTTGACAGATATTTTTTAAACCCTAAAAATAGGGGCCAACACATTCCTTTTGGTACATCCTGTATATATGGCATTTTTGCCTCTTTGTAAAGGATTCTGGAAAGGGAGAGTAGAAGTTTTTAGAATACATAGGGATATAGATTTTGAACAGTATTAATCTTCTGAGCAGTAGAGAAACTTAAGAGTAGTAATAGGATAGGAGTTAGATTCGACAGAAGGCAGTAATATATCCTTCTGGTTCTCTTTGTATAGATGGAAACAATTTGAGGACATAGGTTTTTTGTACACTGGTGATTGTGCTAGAGTTGTAAATGTTGCTTATCTATTTCACTAATAGTAGAAGCAACCAGATTCAAATCTACTTCATGTTGTGTTCCTGAATGGTATTTATCTTGTGTTAATCATTTGATTTGAAAGCTTTCAAGGCATGAAATCTTATTTTGTGTTTTATTTAAAATAGTGATCTGTAGTCTATTGTGGAAGTTAGCACTAGGAATGAATGAAACTGTGTGTTAATCACAAGTTAATTTTGTTCTATAGTTGTAGTTAGGATTCCTTGAAAGGTAGCAAGTCTAGTTTAGCTGAATGAACCATCATTCTCTTCGGTTCCAAAAATTTGGTCTATCTTTTTCTGTTTCTTTAAAAAACCCAAGTTAAAGTAGGTTTGAATTTATGCTTGATCTTAGAACAATCCACAAGCTCAACACCAGTAGGCCCCTTGAAAATTATAGTTCACATCAACCATTGAGTGAAATTAGCACAGTCGAGAACCGATTACAAAGACCTTGGGAGTTAAGATATCCATGTATTATTCTTTCTCTTTTAGGAGAGCAGAATAGTAATATCCTGCTTAACTATTGTTGTGATATTTGGACCATCAACAGAAACTGGCGCTAGAAGGAGGGCCTAGAAGGGTAAACTAGATAATACTGGGTTTTTCTCACTAGAGCGGTCCCGTATAGTTCTTCGATCAGCTCAAAATCCACCACCTTTGATAGAACTCAAGACCCCAATAAGACACAAGAGTCAGAAGACTGGCTCAACCATCATACCACCCTTGTCAGCCCCACTCACTCCACCAGGATTTTCACCTATACCCCTGTGGGTACCCATCGATCCACCATTGAATCCATCTCAACTACCATCACAACTGGTTCAAACCATCCAATAGTTGGCTCAACCACCACCACTGCTACCAATGGCATTTTTTTAGAATAATCCCTCATCGTTGGGGACTATTCTCGGCGGTTTTCATGATATGCCTAAGAATCCTGAGAAATTCTATCCCAAATACATTCATGGCGAATCAAGGAGTGCTGAGGAGCACATACAAGCTTTTAAGGACACTTGTACCAGAGCTCATATAGCTCACCATGATGTAGTTTGTAGGTTGTTCCCTTATTCCTTAGGAGAAATGGCGTACAACTGGTATCTTAATCTTCCACAAGGTTCCATTCTGACCTGGACACACTTGGAGAACGCTTTCATGAATCAGTTCAGAGTTTATGTGGATCCAACCCTTTTGTACCACCAATTCGCTACCATTAGGAAGGAACCAGGTGAATCTTTGCCTTTATTCAATACCAAGTTTCAACGAATGTATAGGAGACTGCAAGACCCCTATCTAGTTACTAAGAATAGTTGCATTCAAGCATACTTTAGGGTTATAAACCCTTTACTTGGATTGTTCCTACAAAGGACTTATCAGCTTGCAAGCATTGATTCCCTATCTAAAGTCTATCATCTAGCTATCAAGCTGCAACAACAAATTAGCTCTCAATAAGGAAGTTTGGGAGGAGGTTTTCCTTCAATAGGGTAACAGATGCCTAGCCCAACCCCTTTATTCAATATTGTCCCAGGGATGTCTCCTTCCCATTATGGGCCTATGTCTGAATTGTAGACTCAACCTCTTGTTCCATTCTTTGCCAATGGAACTCCTGACTTCTTTCAACAATCGCAGGCTCATCATAGTCCGCATAGGCATCATAATCAAACCGGAACACCAAATCATGGCGATCAGCCACCTGTTGCTAAGATTGTTGAAAGTGAAAAGATAGTACAACTCACTAACGAGGTTGAGACCTTAAAGAAAAATCTGTCTCAAGTCACAAATGACATGGCTTAGCTTAGATTGAACCCCTCTCAAAACCAAGGTAACTACCCTAATCAAAACAACAACAATTAGGGTAATTATCAGAATAACAACAATCACAGCCAGAGGGGTTATCAAGGCCAAAAATCCCCTAACCAAGGTTATCAAAATCAAAATAGAGGATATAACCAGAGGAAAAATAACAACTGATAGTAGAATATTGGACCAAATAATGGAGTTTCCCACAATTACCAAGCTAATGAGGAAAGGTCACACATTGCAAATGTGGCTGACCTTAATTTTATGACTAACTAGTGCAGGCTGCATGATACTGCAACCCATTCTGAGGTAAATTGCCCTAAAATGGAAAAGATGGTCAAGATGGCACAGGAAGATGCCCAAATGTTCCAAGGGAATCCAAATAAGGAAGGTGGCTTAGTAGATACAACAATGACTTATGACCTCTTTGAGGAAGAATCTTCATTCCCCATGCAAAGTGAGAATGAGCCTGAGGAAGATTCATATGATGCCCAAGCCTTTCAGACAAAGGGAGGACACTTCCCGAGAAATCAAAATAAGGGTTCGTTCACTACATCATCACCACCTAATCACATGGTGCCTCCGAATCAAAGTGTTGATAACAACCCTCCTCCACCAAAAGGTCCACCCGACTTCCATAACAAAGGTAATTCATCTGTTGTTTTCAAAAGTAATGCAAGCTATAACACAAAATTTGATATTGTTGCTGAGATGTAGAGACAAAAAACCTCGTCATCATACTTTGACATCGTAAAGTGGTGCCCTGCTCAACGAGAGATAGTGCTGAAAGCTTTGGAAGAAGCTGATAAATCAAAAGGAAAAAAACAAGGTGGCACATGCTGCATATATGAACACAACTTTGTACAGAAGCAAGTGGGTACCCCACCATTTATTTTGAGTTTAAGAATCTGTGGGAAGAATCTACATAATTTTTTGTTAGATTCAGGGGCTTCTGACAATGTTATGCCATTTTCTGGATGCAAGAAATTGGGATTGAATCCTATCCAAACAAACAAGAAGGTCATCCATCTTGAAAGAACAGAGGTTAATGTAGTTGGAGAATTGAGAAATATACATGTGCAAGTAGGGTCTGACCCTAGGATCCTGACCAACATAGACATTCAAGTTGTAGACATTCCTGAGACTTATGGTATGTTGTTGAGCAGAGATTTGATAAAAAGTATAGGGGGATATCTCTCCCTTGAATTTTCACATATGTGGCTACCATGGAAGGGAGTTCCTATGCAGATTGGGATTGAAAGTGAACCTCAACTCAAGCATTTCATCAATGAATATGATTGTCCCAATGAGGTAGCTTACTTTGAAACTGGGATAGGGGTTTACGAAAGAGAGGAAATTCTAACCTTTTTAGTTCTTGATCCTAAAGAACTGTCAATGCAAAAGTTCCCTGATTCTATGATTAATGAAAATCAACAAGAATTGATCAGGAAGCTACAACAGGATCAACTGGTCTTAGGGGGAGATATCAATTTGCAGTCTTTTACTCCCTAATTGGTGTAGGGTACACTACCAAAATCATTTGGAATTAACCTACCAACCCTGCATCAACATTTTAAATCATGTTTTCCAAGTTGAGGAAACTAGCCCAAGTCACCTTGAGAACGTTGCAGATCACTTCTCATTTGAAGCCAAAGATGTAATGTTAACCAGGGATAAGATACCTTCAAAGGAAGCTCCTCAAATTGAACTTACCCCAGACACATTTTTGAATCATCATATTTATGAGGAAAAACCCCAAGGTTTGTTCGACACCCCTTCACTCATGAGTATACCAAAACCCAAGGGGTTAACCAAAGATGCAAGTGACTGTCAGAAGGATAGCCACAAACTATATGATATAGCTATGCAAGAATTGGAAATTACACTTGAGGAACCTATTGAACATCCATTCCCTATATCTGATGTAAAAGATCAAATAGCCCCACCTCTGGCTCATCCTATCCAAATGCCCACAATAACCTCCAAAGGATCAACCCCAACTCATGATCAGCTGTGGACCCTCACGTTTGATGGATCCAAGTTCAAAATAGGTTGTGGTGTTGGGATTGAATTAACCATCCCGAAAGGGGAAACTTTATTTGCTTCTTATAGGTTGCAATTTGGATGCATTATCAACGTAGCAGAATATGAAGCTCTAGCTTGGGGGCTGATGTTCGCACATAAGAAAAAAGTCATTTCCTTGATGGTTAAAGGATATTAATAAATAGTTATCAAGAAAGTGCGCAACCAATACACATGTCACAATAGAAGGCTGGCAGCTTATAGAAATCAGGTATGGAACTTGATTGAAGACTTCGATGCTTTTGGGATAAGCTTAATCCCTAGAGAAGAGAATTGAATAAATGATTCATTAGCTGTTGCTGCAAGTAGCCTAGAACCCGTGCAAGGCTCCAAGCTTAAGAGATTCTTAGTGGAGTTGGTTTCCACCCTTGTAGTTCTTGATAATGTCAGGAACTTTCAAGTCTTTGAGGATGATCGACATATTCTTGCTTTTCTAGCTAGCTCAAATGTTTTCGAAAGACAAATCATTGATGATTCCAACAGGGATCAAGGAGATTGGAACCCTGAAGATTGTGATACAGAAGGGGTCCTTAATTTAAAAAGCAATAGCATTCCCAAGGGAATGGTGGCCTTGAAAATAATTTTTGATTCAGACCCAAGGGCTCGAGAGAAGATATTAGTTGAAGATAAAGGAGGCAAATATGAAACTATTAACCTAACTGATTCTGGCCCTGAAAGAAGTGTTTACATAGGGAAAGCTTGCCCTAAAGAAATTAGAAAAGATATACTGAGGGCACTGAACAAAGCTATTGCTGCGATAGCCTAGGGATATGAAGATCTAAAGACAAATGGGGAGATTAGGCTATGTGTAGATTTCAGAAATCTAAATAGGGCTTCAGAAAAAGACAACTACCCACTCCCTTCTCTAGATGAAGTCTTGCAAACTATTAATGGATCTCAGATGATATCATTCCTGGATGGTTATTCTGGATACAATCAGGTGATGGTTAATTGTGAAGACAGAATGAAGACAACCTTCACTACCAAATGGGGAACATTTGCTTACAGAAGGATGCCATTTGGTCTGAGAAATGCTGAAGCAATCTTTTAGCGTGCCAAGGACGTGGAATTCAAAGATCTAATTGGAAAATGCATCATAATCTACATGGATGACCTGAAATTATTCTCCAAAGATAGACTGAACCACACTGTAGACTTAGCTAAAGTTCTTGAAAGATGTATCTAGTATGGTGTCTCCTTGAATCCTAAAAAGTGTGTGTTCGAGGTTTCTGAAGGAAATATTTTGGGACATGTAATATCTGAAAGAGGAATATCAATTGATCCAGACTGAGTTGAGTCCATTCTAAAGATAACCAGGCCAAGAAGCAAGAAGGAAATGAGATCTTTCTTTGGAAAGATCAACTTTGTGAGATATTTTATCATGGGCTTTACAAAAATCGTAAAACCACTGAATGAAATGATGAAGAAAGACGCCAAGATAGAGTGGAGTAATGAGGAAAAGGCCATGTTTTCATAGGTCAAGCGATCCATTTTGAAAGTGCCAATCCTCACCAGCCCTGACTACTTGAGGCCATTCTATATTTACTCTTTTGCCTCTGAACATTCCTGTGCAGCTATCCTAACTCAATGAAGAGAAGAGGGAGAGGAGAGGTCAATAGCCTTCATGAGCTCTTCGTTTAAGAATGTTGAGATCAAATACCCACCTCTTGAGAAACAAGCTTTTGCATTGGTTAGAGCTATCAAAAAGTTCAGGAACTACATTCTCCAAAGCCAAATTATTGCTGTAGTTCCTGACGCTGCTGTGAAGTCTCTACTTATGTAGAAAGAGCTGGGAGAAAGAAGAGGGAAATGGATGGCCATTTTGCAAGAGTTTGATCTGGAGATACACCTTATGAAACTTGTTAGAGCTATAGGCCTATCTAAATCCATGGCGAATGCTGGTGAGAACATTATTTTCCAGTAATACACAACTTAGTCCTTTTCCAATGACCTTGGTATGCTGATATCATCTATTTCATCCTCAACAATCGATGTCCAGAGGGAATGAACACCACTCAAAGGAGAGCACTGAGAATGAAGAGCTCCCATTATATCCTCAAAGGAGGATTACTATACAGGAAGAATTTCAAGGGAGTGTACTTATGATGCCTTGATCAACAAGAGGCTAAACACATGATCACTAAATTCCATGGGAAACACGACACAGGTCATGGTTTTGCAGACTCATTGGCACACCAGAACCTCAGATCTGGTTATTACTAGCCGTGTGTGTTCAAAGATTCCCATCAGCATACAAGAACATTTCACATATGTCAAATTTTTGCCTCAAAAGAATGCCATTGCAACCTATCTATGAGGTAAGACCATTTTCCCAATGGGCGCTGGACTTTATCAGGGTAATCAACCCAAATTCTTCTACAGGACACAAATTTGTTTTGACCGCCACTGATTACTGCACAAGATGGACAAAGGTTATACGTTGCAAGAACAACACATTAGAGGTAGTGGTGAAGTTCCTCACTGAATGCATAACAACTAGGTTTGGGGTACCCTTCGCTTTGGTATGTGACAATGGCTCTTCCTTTTCTTCTACTGAGTTCATTTCATGGGCTTATGATTACAAAATTGTCTTGAAATATTCTTCAAACTATTACCCACAAGGCAATGGATTTGCAGAATCAACCAATAAGACTCTCTTAGGGGTAATAAAAAAATTGTTAGAGAACAACCCTAGGGACTGGTACACCCAACTAAGATTTGCGTTATGGGAAAATAGGACTAGGATTAAGGCTACTTTAAAGACCTCACCATTCAAGCTAGTGTATGGCCAAGAGCCTATGTTCCCTATTCATTTGCAAATACCTATCCTTGATTTCATGCATAAATTCTACTCTAGTGATGATAAGATAGAGGTAAGATTAGCTTCCTTGTTGAAATTAGAAGAGTAAAGAGATGTCGCCTTGCATCAATTCTTTAGACATCAGGCTGTTGTCAAATGTTGGTTTGACAAAAGAGCCAAAATCAAGGATTTCAGGATATCAGACCTTGTGTTGCTATGGGATAAAGCTAGTGAAAAGAAGGGCAGCCACCAGAAATTCGATAAGCTCTAGTTGGGTCCCTATCAGATTGCTGAGATCCTAGGAGAAAATGCTTTCTGATTGAGTAGTTTAACTGGAGAACCTGTTTCCTTGCTTGTCAATGGGCAGTTTCTTAAGCATTATTTTGAGTCATAAAGCTTGCTAATTTTCTCTTCTGGATGCACATAATCTGTTTGTTTCTTGTTTGTAAATAGTTTTGTTGTTTTTTTGCTTGTTCTTTCTTTTTGTCCTTTCGTTTCCTTTGCTGTTTGGTGTCTGTTTTGTTTTGTTCTTTGGGGTTTCTCTGTTCTTTCCATCTTTAAATAGTGGGTTGTTATCTAAAGTATGCTTTGGTTATTAGGACAGAAGTGGTTTAGATATTTTTAGGTTTGCTGATTGGGTATTTTGTCCTAAGCTCGTTGTTTTATGCTCATCGTCAATGAGAGTTGTGGAAAGTCTCAAAAACAAGGTGCAAAGTAAATAATCTTCATTAACTTCCTCTAAATCTTTCACAAATCATTAAGATCATCTCCTTTGTAATGGTATATTTGTCTTAGGATAATAGTGTTGTAATATTTGAGTGAAAAATCTGATCTCCCAAGTGTTGTTATGAGGTCCATGGTAGTTTTCAACCCAGAATAGATGTCCGACATCTAACATATTGAGAAAAAAATTTGAATGAAATATCTGAAACTCCAAGAAAAAAGAGAAAATAAAATAGGAAAAAGAACTATCTGGAAGAAAAGAGGACTCAATATGAATGGGTGATTCCAATATCTCTACCGGGGTTATGGACACCTGGTTGGCAGTAGAGCAATGCTGTGAGAAAACTAGAAGTACCTTCATCGGGGCTATGGATGCCTGACTGACAATAGAGCAATGCCTAGGATATCATTGCACAACAGCCAATGGGAATCAACTCATGTAGTTCAAATCTTTCAGATTGTTGTTCAAAAGATCAGGGAACTTTATAAAAGGATGATCCACCATCAGGCACACACATAGATTCAGGAGTAGCCACTGTTGATTTACATTTGAGATCCTAGCTCAGCCTTGGTTGTTAAAACTAACCCAACTAGAGTTGTGATGTTCATAAACCAGGAGTTCTGGGTAACTGAATCTTTCAGTTTCTTGAAAATGGCTAAACCATTTTTCCAGCCGAGTCGCCATTTGTTATGTCTTGCATAACCACCCCATTTAATTCTGGAACAAAACGGGTCCCTCCTTTTTCATTTGTTCTCATTGCCTTCAGTCATTTGCTTTGGTCTTGGGATTTTATTTCATTTTCCTCATGGGTTTGTATTTTGTTTTATCAGATTTTGGTTTTGTCTCAGCTTGAGTTGGTTTTCTTCTTGCTAAAAATTGAATGAGATAGTCATAAGCAATAGTGTATTTTATTATAATGTATTTTATTTTCTTTTGAGAACTAATGGAGGCATTTTTTTTGCAGGATTGAATTATCCATCTGAAGATATCTCTCAAGGAAGTCAGCTGGAAAGCATGCCTTAGTCCCATTCAGCATAAAACTCCTCAAGGAAAAAGTCGCTGAGACCCTCTTGTTGTCTTGCCGACTAGCAGTTTGGTTATGTTCATTTGAAATCCAAAGGGGTCACCGAGACATTTCAATCGCTATGAGTTTCTATGTGTCTCGCCGATCGGAATTGAGGTCTCGACGAAAGGGGGTTTGCATTGGGGAGAAGTCTTCCTAACAAATGGAAGTCTCGGCGATGGGGGGTAGTGTCGGCTTGAAGTCTCGCTGACCAAGCAAAGTATCCCCAAAGTGAAATGAAGTCTTTTACAAAAAAATGTGATATCAACATAAGGTCTCACCGACCCAGCGAGAGTCTCACCAAAAGAAAGGAGTTGGCTTGAGGGGAATGGAAGAGCTCGACATGATATCTTGCCTACTAGCGGTAGTCTCGCTAATGTGTTTTCTCCCTTCGGTATAATATTTTGAGCTTGGAGAGATGTCTCATCGATAGATAGAAGTCTCACCGAAAGGTGGGAGGCTTCAATATAACATCTTGTTGACTGAGGGAAGTCTTGCCGATAGTGGTGAATTTGGAAATGAAAGGGGATATCGCTATAACTTTTGTTGCTCGATGTAATCTCTCCCCGACCAAGTGAAGTATTGCTGAAGTGAAATGGAGGCTCTTGGCTGAATGATTTGTCATCGCTATGAAGTCCCGGCGACCAAGTGGAGTCTTCCCGAAATAAAATGAGCTTGCTATAATGCCTGGCTGACTCGATGGTGTCTCGCCAAATGATGAGGGGGCTTGATGAGAGGTCTCACCGATAGTTCGGGTTATGTCGATAACTGTTGTAGAATGTAATCACATCGACAAGACACCAATGGTGTCTTGCCAACATGCAATTCATTTTGAACGACTGTTGATTGCCCGAGAATCTCACGTGGAGTGTGTTCACCCAATCAGAAGGAACTAAAGACAAACCATTAACTGATTGACTACCTCTGTGAAGAAGATCAACATAATGCAAATGACATGGACTCATTCTAAGATCAAAAGCAATGGATCAGCTCAGGAACGATGGTGTTTAGATCTAAAGGGAGGTTTGATGCTGCTTCCAAAGATGGTCAATGTGCAGAAGGGTCTCGAGCAAGAAGAAACCCAAAAGGAAGAAGAAGCCGTCGGGTCTTAGAGACAACTGTGAGGTCTACTGGAAAAGGAAGATCTATATTAATGGTAATACTTTAAAGCATTCAAAGTGGCCCTTCAAGGAAGTTAGAAGATGGACACGGAGACCAGAAGTAAATGCTATAGCTGCAAAAGATTTGAGATCATCCTTAGAACAATCCTTCACCAACATGGACAACATGGATACACGTTTAATGTAGAATCAACTTTATTCAAAATATTTGAAGGATGACCCTTCTAAAGCTAACGGATATTTTGTAAACCCTAAAAATAGGGGCTAACGCATTCCTTTTGGTACATCCTATATATATGGCATTTTTGCCTCTTTGTAAAGGATTCTGGAAAGGGAGAGTAGAAGTTTTTAGAATACATAGGGATATAGATTTTGAATAGTAGTAATCTTCTGAGCAGTAGAGAAACTTAAGAGTAGTAGTAGGATAGGAGTTAGATTCGATAGAAGGTAATAATATATCCTTCTGGTTCTCTTAGTATAGATGGAAACAATCTAAGGACATAGGTTTTTTGTACACTGGTGATTGTGCTAGAGTTGTAAATGTTGCTTATCTGTTTCACTAACAGTAGAAGCAACCGGATTCAAATCTACTTCATGTTGTGTTCTTGAATGGTATTTATCTTGTGTTAATCATTTGATTTGAAAGCTTTCAAGATGAAATATTATTTTGTGTTTTATTTAAAATAATGATCTGCAGTCTGTTGTGGAAGTTAGCACTGGGAATGAATGAAACTGCGTGTTAATCACAAGTTAATTTTGTTCTGTAGTTGTAGTTAGGATTCCTTGAAAGGTAGAAAGTCTGGTTTAGATAGATGAACCATCATTCTCTTCGGTTCCAAAACTTTGGTCTATCTTTTTCTGTTTCTTTAAAAAACCCTAGTTAAAGTAGGTTTGAATTTATGCCTGATCTTAGAACATTCCACAAGCTCAACACCAACAGGCCCCTTGAACATTATAGTTCACATCAACCATTGAGTGAAATCAGCACAGTCGAGAATAGATTACAAAGACCTTAGGAGTTAAGATATCCATGTGTTATTCCTTCTCTTTCAAGAGAGTAGAATAGTAATATCCTGCTTAACTGTTGCTGTGCTATTTGGACCATCAACACCTCCATCAACACAACACTCATTTATACCTTCTTCAACCTTGAAAACATTCTCCAAGGTTGGCTATGCACCTCAATTAGTGTAAACACCTATAGTTAGCCAAACCTGTGTAAACACCATTAATATTTAAGTAAATGCTTCCTTTGATCCAAAGATGACTCACAAACACCAAAAACCACTTGAAAACAGTCTGGAATTTTCCACAAATACCCTAAAATCCAAAAAATTCCTTTCCAAGAACTTTCTCATAAAGAACAAACTCATCCTGTTCACCCAGATAACCTTCCATACACTGTAACTTAGGAAATAAACTTTTGAAGCACCAAACCATGAAAAAAATTGACTGAAGGTAGATATAAACCCTATCAACACACTTCCAAAACCACAAGACCAGAAACTGAACTATGGAGAGATGCGGAGCAAAACCATTTCTCCTAGACACCATTGCAATACAGTTTACACATTGGTAAACATAAATTTCTTTGCACAATGATCCAAGACAAGATATTTTGGATATAGAACCTCTGAACACATTTGAATAACATATCCAAACCACACAAGAAAATCTTCAACATAGAAGAAATGTAGAGAAAATCCATAACACCACTATTTATACTGGAACACCTCTTTAACACATTGTTTCCTCTTTTATTCAAATTTTATCAAAAGCACTTGGAAACCAAGCACCAGAGATACATACTTATCATCTTCAACACTTCCTCATCACCACTAAGCCAACTGCAACACTGTAACTCAACTATACTTCCATAAACAAAAGCTTATCAAAGTAACACTTGAGGTTGACATCAGTAACTTACTAATGACAACATAATGCAACTAATCAAAGCATCATCAAAACTTGACATTAATTACAACATTAACATAAGCTTGTTGAAACCAATGACAACACTAACTATTCATACTTGCAACACATTAAAAGGTGATAATGTGTGAATAAAGTAACCGTAGAAGCAATTTTGATAATGAAATGTGGAAAGGATCAATTCAGGCATAATAGTTCAATAGTGATGTTACCACGAAGATAGAAGAAATAGTTGCAATGGCATAAAAGAGGTATTTGATGATATTTTGATGTTGTGGAGCTTGGTAGAGTGGTTGAGTAGAAGTAAGATAGTATTGTATAGGTTGGAAAGATCGGCAAAAAGTTGAAGTAGTCTGTTTTGTGAAAGAAATATTTGACTTAGATAAGTATTTTTTGTACAAAGGTTGTAGCCTCATTTTGGATGTAAATTTTGAATAAATTGAGGGAGTTTCAGCTTCCTTTGGGTTGTATCCCATAAAAATTGTTGTGAATATTGTTTTCATTTGTGAGGTTAGATTTGGATAGTAGATCCAAGCAACTTGCTCATCGTGGGTTTTCCCTTCTAGGGTTTTGCATGTAAATCTGGTGTTATGGTTGTGTGCTTATGTGTTCTTCTTCTTATCATGGTTTAAATATTTTCATTTGGTTAATTGTTTTTGGAAAATTAAGAATTTGATTAAGTGTTGATTCACTCCCCTCTCAGTACTTTTTTGTGTTCGATAATATGGTATTGCTATGGATGATTAAGTTTTGAAGTAATACTATTGTGATTAATTAAGTTATGAAAAGTAAAGTTTTGATCTATATTTATTCACCCCCCTCTTAGTATAAATGTGTGCTTCATCAACTGGTATCAAATTGGGTTCCTTTAGAGTTAGCCTAACCATTCGAAGGTAGATCTTGGAAGAAAACATGGCCAAAGGATTTAGATTTTCCTCAAATAGGGCACCATTATTTGATGGATTAAATTATGCCTTTTGGAGTATAAGGATGGATACTTATTTGAATTCTCTAGGATATGAAATTTGGAAATTTGTTAAATTTGGTTATACTCCTCTTATAACCCAATAATAATAGATCAATCCAAAATGAGGGTAAGCAAGAACAATACCAAAGACAAAAATGCAAGTTTGTGTGGATTATCCAAATCAAAGTTTGCTAAGGACATGTGGGATAAGTTAAAAAATATATATGAAGGAGATGACAAGGTTAAGAAGGTGAAACTTCAAACCCACACGAAATAATTTGAGAGTTTGAGGATTAAGGATGAAAAAAATATCATTTCCTATCTACTTCACATGGATGAAATCATCAAAACTATGCAAGGTCTTGGAGAGGAGTTTGAGGATGCAATAATTGTGCAAAGTATCTTAAGATCTCTTCCCATAAGATTTGATGCAAAATTTTCAGAAATCAAGGAAATGAAGGATCTAGACACTTTAAAGATGGACAAGGTGCATGGGATCTTCACAATGTATAAAATGAGGACACAAAAGGAGAAGCCATAAAAATGAGAAATTTCCTTTAAATCATCTAAGAAGATGGAGAATAAAGGATATATATCGAGTGAAAGTTCAAGTGATGAAGAAGCATGCTTTGCAAGAAATTATCAAACAAACATAAAGGTAAGTATACTCTTAAATGTTTCAATTGTGGTAGACAAGGTAATTTTGATTATTTGTCCACATGTTGAGAGTGAAAGTAGTGAAGAGGAAGAAGAATACTACAAAATGAAAGGAAGGAAATATTATCATAACAAGAAAAAGAGCACACGAGGGAAGCAAGAAAAGAACTTTAGAAGGCATAAAAAGAGCCTCTACATTCAAGAAAAAAGTAGCTCATTCAAAGAAAGCATTGTAATCTTCCCTAATAGTGATAGAGAGGAGATACTCTTTATGGCTAAGGAGGTAAAGGATGATGAAGACAAAATAAATGAACAAAGAGATTTAAAGGAACATATTGAAGATGATGAAGAAGAGGATCTTGAGAAAGAACTCCAATTTTCCTATAATAAGATCAAGAAGCTTGAGAAAAGGAATATGAGACTAAAGTCACTACTTCAAAAGGATAGTGGAACTAAAGTGAAATAATCTAAAAGTATTGAAGAATCAAAAAAGATGATTATGGATTTGAAGATTAAAATTGAGAAAGAAAAAATAATTTAAGTTGTAAGAGATCAACTAAAAGCAAAGGAATTGGAGTGTGAGAAGTTGGAGCTTGAAGTTGTTTCCTTAAGGAAGGAGTTGGAAAAATTGAATAATCAATTAAATCTAAGCATGAAATTCAAAAAGAGATCCAAAATTATGGAAGATATTATAAACTCCCAAATATTGCCTTTTATCAAGATATGTCTTAGTTTTGAAGAAAAATAGAAGACAATCAAAGAAGGATCAAGCTTTAAGGCCACAAAGTTACCAAAGAATAAAAAATGAGGAAAAGTCCAAAAATTATGTTAATTTTCTCAAATGATCCATAAATGGTGACAGTTCAAAGAAGAGAGAGTAATTTTACTCAAAAATCTGCATTCCTCATAAACGTAACAATAAAGGTTTGAAGAGACCATTCCCTCAAAGGCAAGTGCAAATGAATAGGTTTCAACATTCATTTTGTGGCTATTGTTTCTTTTGCAATAAGTTTGGTCATAAGGAAATATATTGTAGATCTTGTGCAAGGAGGGATTTGGGTTTCATAAAGATAAATTATAATCCATTTTCTCCTCTAATGGACTATGCCTTATGTGCTACAAGTGCAATAATTTTTGTCATACAATGCATTCTTATAGAAGTGACTTTGTTGAACCTCCAAAACAAAAAAAAGGAGGATGTTATTGAAAAGTCAAAAGAGGAATCTAAAAAATTTTGGAAGAAGAAGGAGCTTGAAATGAAGGAGAAATCCATGCTAGTACAAGAATCCCTCCATGTGCAAAATGAGGAAAATCAATGGTACATTGATAGTGGTTTCTTAAGACACATGACAAGGGATAAAAGAAAATTCCTCATTTTGAAGGAAATAAATGGAGGCACTATAAAGTTTGGACATAATAATACAAAAATCACAAGAAAAGACACTCTTAGTTTTGACAATGGAAAGACAAAGATTGTAAATATATTATATGTTGAAGGGTTGAAGTACAATCTTCTAAGTGTGAGTAAATTGTGTGATCAAGGGCACACTCTCACATTTCATCCAAGTGGTTGTGAAATCAAAAAAATAAGAACATGGAAACTTGTTGCAGATTCTAATAGAACTACAAACAATCTATATACTCTTAGTGAAGTCAAAGGAGAACATTGCTCCATGAAACAAGAAGATGAGACTTGGTTGTGGTACAAAGGATGGGAAATTTTAACTTTGATAACATTGTGAATATTAGCCATAAGGAAGTTGTAAGGGGCATTTTGAAGATAACAAAGACGTCTAGTATGATCTACAAACAATTCCAATTTGGAAAGAAAAAATAATGAGTTTCAAATAAAAGGAGTATTTTGCATCAAATCCCTTGGAGATAATACATAATAACTTATGTTGTACAACAAGGACAAAAAATTGCAAGGTGAGAGCCATTTCATGTTATTAATTAATGATTATTCAAGTATAACTTGGGTTACATTTCTAAAAGAAAATTTTGAAGCCTTTGAAAGCTTTAATTAATTTAAAGCCTTAGTAGATAATGAGGTTTGAAGAATTTTGTGAACAATATGGAATAAGAAGACAATATTCAGCCATAGGAAATCCACAACAAAATGGATTTGTTGAGGGAAAAAATAGAACATTTCAAGGAATGGAAAGAGCCATGTTAAATGAGTCTAATCTTATTGACACCTTTTGGAGAGAAGTGGTGAATATGATAGTATGCTTTCTAAAATGAGCACAAATCAGGGTGAACAATAGAAAAACACCATATGAACTTCGGAAGGGAAGGTCTGTGTCAGTGAATTACTTTAAAGTGTTTAGGAGAAAATGTTATATTAGGTGAGATGATGAAGACTTGGGAAATATTTATTCTTGGTGTGATGAGGGTATCTTCCTTGGATATTCTATGAGAAGCAATGCCTATAGATGTTATAACAAAATATTTCACAAAATTATTGAAAGTGAAAATGTGAGAGTTGATGAAGAAAGGCATCAAAAGGAAATAATACAAGAAGTTGATCATCAAGAATATAGTGTTAAAGAGAATAAGTAGAGGAAGAAGCTAAAAATGGAGAAGTTGAACAAATAAATCCAAAAACTCCATCAAGAGCACCACCCAAGACTCCATCCAAATTTATTCAAAAGAATCACCCAAAAAATCTAATCATTGGTGAAAAAGATACAAAAATTCAAAACATGGAGAAGAGTAGCCAATACATCTGAACATGCAAATTTGTGTTTCCTCTCTAAAGTGGAACCCAAGAATTTTGAAGAAGCTTGAGGAGACAAGTATTGGGTGAAATCCATCGAAGAAGAGTTAGATCAAATAAATAAAAATGAAACTTGGGTACTTGTCCCAAGACCTAAGGACAAGAATACTATTGGCACTAAGTGGATTTTTAGAAACAAGTTAAATGAGGATAACCAAGTCGTCAAGAACAAACAAAGGCTTGTATGCAAGGGTTATGCCCAAGTTTAGGTGATTGATTTTGAAGAGACATTTTCCCCCATTGCTCATCTTGAAGCCATAAGGATTTTTTTAGCCTTGGCTAGTTTTAAAAATTTCAAAGTCTACCAGATGGATTTGAAATCAACTTTTCTAAATAGAAGCTTGGAAGAAGAGGTTTATATTGAATAGCTTGATGGATTCATTCTTTCAAAAAATCAAGACCATGTTTTCAAGCTAAAGAAGGCTCTTTATGGATTTATACAATCCCCCAAGGTTTGGTACTCAAGGCTAGATAAGTACCTACAACATCAAGGTTTCATAAGAGGTATTGTGGATAGTAATATCTATATCAAGAGTGAAGGGGATGACCTATTGATTGTTGTGGTCCACATGGATGATATAATTTTTGGAGGTTGTAGTGACAAAATGTTCTAGGAATTTTCCATGGACATGCAAAGGAGTTCAAAATTTCTATGCTTGGTGAGTTGGATTTCTTTCTTAGATTATAAATTTCCCAATCAGATAAGGGGATATTCATTTTAGAAACTAAGTATATTAAAGAAATTTTGAAAAAGTTTAGGATGGAAGACCAATCTAGTGAGAAATCCCATGATTATAGGATGTAAATTGAGTAAGGATGATGCATATCTTGAGGTGAACCACACTCTATGAATGTCCATGATTGGAATTTTATTATATGTGACAACAAAAAGACCTGATATTATGTAAGAAGTTGGTTTGGTGACACGATTTCAGGGAACAACAAAGGAAAATCATGTGCAAGAGGTGAATATAATATTAAAATATCTAAAGGGTACTATGGATTTTGGGTTTTGGTACCCAAGAGGTGAATATTTCACCCTCACAACATACATGGATGTAGATTGGGCTGACAATATTGATGATAGAGAAAGAAAAAGTGGAGTTGCATTCTTTCTTGGAAATAATATTGTATCATGGTTAAGTAAGAAATAGGAGTTAGTTTCCTTGTCCATAGTAGAATCAAAATATATTGCAACAACTTCTTGTTGCACACAAGTCCTTTGGATGAAGAAAAAATTGAAGGACATCAAAGTTGAATTTGATCATCCTATTTCCATATTTTGTCACAACACAAGTGTAATTAACATATTGAAGAACCCAATTATGCACTCCAAGATGAAGCATATTCCAATCAAATATCATTTCCTAAGGGATCAAGTAGTTGATCAATAGGTGAAGTTGGAGTATGTTGCTATAAAATAACATATTACAGACATTTTCACAAAGACACTACCAAAAGAGAATTTTGAGTACCTGAGGGAGAAATTGGGAGTGATATCACTCTTATTTAGTCACTAAGTTCATCAAAAGATGCATTTTTTTAGGAAGAGATATTCATTGCATTATATTTTAGCTTCGGTATGTATTTTCCATTGATGTCAAAGAGGGAGCATGTCAGTCAGGGGGAGGATTTCAAGAAAGTGGAGAAGTATGGTCCTATTGCATTATAATATTACTTCTTATCAAGGTTGCCATCAATGACAAAGGGGGAGGTTGTTGGAAAATTATTGTCACTAATGTCAAAGGTGATGGCTGACCCATGATCTAAGTTTGGAACCCAAAATACTTAATAAAAATGTATGCAATGTTGGCCAAACTCTTTTGTGTGGTGCCCCAGTTATTAGAATTTAAAATTTTAAAAATAAATTTATTTTATTTTTAAAAGAGGGATACCCCCCTAGAAAGGTGCACCCAAATTTTGGGAAATAAAATTAAATAAAAAAAAATGTTAGTGGGTCGACCCCCTTGGAGAGTCACCTCCCTTGGGTGAAGGGGCATCTTGAAGGTATAAATAGAAGTTTAAAGAGAGAGGGATAGGTAATAAATTCAAGGAATATCATTCATATGAAAAGAAAAAATAAAAGGATATTTGAGTAGATCTACAAGGGATATTTAAGAAAATTCATGAGAGAATTTGAGTAGTAATTTTATGAGAAGAAAATAAAAATAAAGGTAAGATCATGAAGGTTCTTTAAGCATAAATATTTAAGGCTATATTTCATATTCATGAGTGGATTTAAGGTGGATTTGTGAGAAGTTGATAGGGAAGATCTAAGAAATTGCAAACAAAATTATTATAGTGTTCTCATGGAGCTTGGAGCCTCCTATTTGAGGATATTGAGAGGTTAAGCCTCTTAATAAAAGAGATTTGTGTCTCTTGCTAGGTTGGTGCTTAATGGTGGGGATTGGAGTCTCTAGTGGGTTGGTACCTACAAAATTTGTAAAAATATTAATACAATAAATTTTTTTCCACGTTTTTCTCTCGTAAGGGTTTCCATGTGAAAGTCTTCTATGTGTATTCTTAATTACTAAATCTTGCATGTATGGTATTTCTATGGATTAAGTTTTGAAGTAATACTACTATGATAATTAAGTTGTGAAAAGTAAAGTATTGATCTATACTAATTCACCCCCCTCTTAGTATAAGTGTGTGTCTCATCAAACCCAACCCCCATGCCATATTAAAATAGAAAGATATCACTACAAGAAGTATTGCAAGAATAGATAAGATTCGTAGGAGAAATTTACAATATATTGTGACATAATATTACACAAATAATTCTTTGAGATCAATTTGAAAAGAGATAAATGTAGAGAAAACAAGCCTACATCACTAACAAATAAGAAAGGGGAGAAAAATTCCAAAAAACTACACAATATAGTTAAGAAAGGGAAAATTAATAAGATAATGTATCCCCAAATCAAAATCCTAGTATTTGGAAAGGAAAAAATAGAAGTTGTGTAGCATATATTCATTTTGGAATCCCTTTTGCAAATAAAGGGAATTGATTGGGACTAGAAAAAATGTTTGAATTTGTAGGGTCTTTAAGAAAAGATGTCGTAGACTAGTATAAAAAGAGCTATCCTAAGCACAACAAGGATTGGGATGAAGTGAAGAAGGAATTTTTAATAAATTTTGACACTTTGGAAGTCCCATCTTAAAGTGTCAAAAAAATGAGGGACCTAGTAGAAAGAGAAGGAGAAAAATAAAGGAATATGAAAAAAATTCAAGTTAGATATCTAGAAAAATAAATGAACCATTGATAGAAAAATATAAGGTTGAATGGTTCATTTCTGACTTAGTTAAAGAGATTAGGACATCTTTGGATGGAATAATTTTTGACACATACCTAGATGTGGTAACTCCATCCTATCGCATTGAGGCTCAATCTTGGAGAAGAATAGACAAAGAGAAGGAAAATAGTGAATTGGAAAAAATGAGGTTTGAAATAGAGCACTTATGGTTGAGACAAGAAATTATGGTTAAAGAAGAAAAAATAAAAAAATCTAGTGTTCATACTACTCATGAGAAGGCCATATCTAAAATAATTTCCCCAAAGAACTAGAAAAATAAATAGTTGTTGCATTGAGGGTAGCTTTTTAGATTGTCCCAAGGAAAATCTAATTCATTTATTGTGGATTATGTGGTAAATGGGATGACCATGAGACACACGACCGCCCCTCGAGAATGTTTTGTATTAGAGGAGAAGAAAATGAACATGAACCTCGATGTCCCAAGTACCGCATCTATGACCAAGACACATATTAAAAAACTAGCATACATCAAAGGACTAGTGGAACATCCCCTTTATACCCATGACCATAGGTACAAAGCACTTACATGGAGAAACAATAGAAATGCAAATGAAATGTAGAATAAATCTCTAGACAATCAAAATGAGGATCATAAATCCTTTAAAAATTATAAAGGAGGTAGGGGATGAGGCAAAGGGAAATGAAAAAGAGAGGATTTAAATTGCTGCAAATGTGGAAAATAGGGCCACTAATCTATAAAATAATTATCTCATAAAAATAATTGTGCCTTCTATAGCAATCCAAAACATGACCTTTTTAATTGTGACAAGGCATAAAATATTTCTAAAATATGCCACCACAATCAAAGAGAAATGAGTTACAAGGACCTAATGTACCTAGAAGAGCTAGGATCATGAGTAAGGTACCAAAAGAAGCACCATAAGGTGCAAGGAGGTGCCATAAGCAAGAACATTATCAATCAAAAAACTCTTCAAAAGAGGAAACATATGAAGAAGAATTGCAAGAGGAAAGAAAACTAATAAAAACTAAAAATAAAATTAAAAACAAGAAATAAAAAATATTGGTGGTTGCACTTCAGGGAACCAACACCACAAAAATAAACATGTCACCCAAAACATAGAATTTAAACAGGATGACCATGAAGAAGAGGATGAATATTTTTTCTTAAATAAATATCAATACAACTAAATTATGGGTACATATCACAAGGTCATTAAAAGAACAACAAAAAAATTTACTTCTTAGAAGAAGAAGTAATCACATTAAAACAACTCACCACACTCGTATAGCATAAAACACCTACTAGAAAAATTAAATCAAATATGCAAATACCAAAACAAGCAAGGCCCCACAAGACTGAAAGTTTAAAGTTTATCAAAGATAGATTGAGATTGGAAGAATAAGCCCCTTATGATCTCCACAGACCATAAAATATTAAGCATATAATGGTCGACTAGGGGTTAGACATCAAAATGATGCCCAAAAAGATAGGAAATTTGGGAAAACCTAAATTGAGAAAAACCCCATACAACATTAGCTTAGTTGATGGATTCTCCATGGGAACAAAAGGGACATGAAATTGAATTTGTAGTTGCAATGAAGGAACCATTTGACACCTTTGATGCCCTCTTGGGATTACAATGGTTTGTAAATGTTAATGGAATAGTTGATTGGAGGAACTATGCTTCACAAATAATAATAATATAGTACACATACTATTAGGAATGGATGCAAACATACCATATGTAGAGGAAGTTACTCCAAAAGAAAAAGAAGAGGAGAACACAAGACTAATTTACTCAACAAAAAAATTTCCTAGAACAAAAATATCAGAAGAACCAAATAATAAAGGTGAAATTGACTTGGAAAGTGAGGATGGAATTGTTGATCTTAAAAGCTTGCATTTCTTCAAACAACCTTATGGGAAATTTAGTGAATGTGGGACCTGCTTGCGCTTCATTGAATAACCTCCAGGATTTTTAAAGAAGCTGAATCTTCCTTGGTGTTTGAGGAAAGGGAGAAGAAAATGCAAAAATGAAACTTAATTATGGTGATGTGCCCAAGTTTTACAACATTTCAAGGACCCTAATAGGTTCCTATCTTTGATAAAATGAACACATAATGCTACAGACCCTTCATTGTTGGAAGGAGAATGAGCAACAAAGGCCTATGCGAGAAAAAAGTAGTCATTCAAATCCTTCTATGGGAAGCACCTATTAAGGTTGGATATAAACAAGGAATACAAATTTGAACAGGATGTTTAGGATCCTTACAAAACTATTATGCCCGAAAACATAATATGAAATCCAACATAACTTCAACAAAAAATGAGAGTATCATAACATGATTCCATTCCAAAGAGTTTAAGTTAGAAAGACATAAAAGCTAGTAATTGAGAATCAATTATCAAGACTCTATGCAGAAATAAAGAGACACAAAGCATTCAATATATACAAAATAGAGAATAAAATTTAAAATAAAGGTCGCATGTGCACAATCTAATACAAATTTTCTTCTATTTGTTTGGTTTTGTAGAATAACAAAAATGATAAGGCTAGATAAAAAAATCTGAATAACTGTCTTGAAATTGATTACAAAAGAGTAATAAGAGCTCTTTAAGAAATCTTCTACACCCTATACTACTACTGTGATCTACTATTCCTATCTTGAGAGGCTACCATAAATTACCTTTTATAAGATAAGGAAAGCATACAAGCACCAAGTACTCTCTGCCACCAAAGATAAAACCCTAATAGGTGTCATCATAAGACAACCTCAAAATTTGATAAAAAATTAGATCCGATATGATAATAAAAATCAAGCTACTTCAATAATGGCGATGGGTTCAACAACTCAATGAACTGGATGTCATAAGAGCTTTGTGCAAATCTCCCTATCAGAAGATGGATATGAGTTGTAAATGCTCGATTAAATCTAATTCAATCTATTGTAGGTGATAATGGCATCATCAAAAAGGAGGTTGACCCTTGAAGCTACAAAGGAACAAAACACTTTGCCACTCGGTAGCGTCTGTGAAGATATTGTTCCGATGGGCTCGAAAAAATATGGGTGACGTGGCACGTTGGTGGGCGTTCTTCAAAAATTGAGAGAGTGGCTTGTGGAAATTCCCATGAGGTGGCCATGTGTCCTGCTTTAGGTCTAAAAGGAAGGCAATATCCGAAAAAGGTTGTGCAACCACAATGTGGCACCATTGCAAACCTTTTTGCTAAAATCAACCCGTGACCTCCAAAAAGATGTGCCGATGTGACACGTGGTGAAGAGAATAACAAAATTCAAAAAGGTAAGGGCCATTAGGGCCGAAAGAACAAAGTGAATAGAAATAACATAATATCAAAAATTGCTCCATAGCGACTCACAAGGGGCCTTTTCCTACATAGGCATGAACCCAAAGAAATAAAACAACATAAAAAGATAAAAGAAATATGTGATCCCTTAGAGTTTGAGGAGCACATAATGCAGATACTCCCAGTCTTCATCATAAGGAAAAGCTAATTCATTTAGCATCTCAGAAGCTTGATCCAGTTGATTACCTCCTTGAAAGAGACTCCTCCCCATTTTTCTTGTGCTGCTTCGATGTGGAATTAGAGTCGAGCTAAGGGGAGAAGTGCCTTTTCAATCTCTTCGGTCGTAGGCTACGACCTCGATTTTTGGAGTTTTGAATGGTCCTATTACTTGACCTCTAGTGCCTTCTAGAGCTGCTCCTCAGTACACATTGCTCCATTAGGAAAAAATAGAGAGGGTAAACCAAATTGGATCAAAGCTTTGAAATCCTCTCTCATTTCACCAACCTTCTTAGTCAGTTCCAGCTGGCAATTCTTGCTCCTCTAGGTGGCTTGGTTGCATATGATGAACTCATTTTCCTTCCTGACAACTACTCTTCAATTTGAAATCCCAACACCCACCAGGGTATCCTCAGTCACCTTATACAACTTGATTATTAAATTACTCAACTTAGCAGAACGGGAGGTGACTGTACTCAAGATTTGGTTAATTGTTGGGCCAACCTTCACGTTCAACTCATGTGCATCTATTATAAACCTTAGAGCTAGCTTCAGGGCCATTGTTACAACCTTAATTCTTTCCCAATGAGAGGAAAGCAATCCTTGTAACACTGAGAGGAGTTCAGACCTTCACGCCATGGTCAATTCCTATTGGAATTGAGACTCCTTAGCCTCTATTTCGTCCTTTAATTGATCAATCTTTATCTGAGCTCTTTGAAGCTCCTCCATCACTTGAGATTGAGTGCTAGCTAGTTCTCCTTGCATCTCGTTGTTTTCCTTTTCAAATTGCTCACCTAGTTGCTTAATTTGGTGTACAACTTTAGGCGATTTTCCTTGCATTTCTTATAGATCTCTCTATAATTCTTCACATCTATTATCCTATTGGCCTAATATGTTGGTGAATTATTTCTTCTTTTGATGCCATTCCTCTACAGACTTCTACATTTGGGCATTCAAATATTTTTTTATTTTGTGCTCAGTCTCGACTTTGTATTTCATCTTTTCCACCTCGACTAAAAGCCGATCCTTTTTAGTTTGAGTGACTTGAAGTGATGTAGTTGCTTCTCCTTGCAAATCCTATTCTTGCCTTAGGCGGAAAATCTCCACATCCCTTCCCCTTATCTCCACCTGGAGCCTATCTACTGTGGCCTTTACATTTACCAACTTTGCTTCTCACTTCCTCAATTTCTTTTGTAGCTTCATCTAATCAGCATATAGCACCTTTTGCATGGACTTGGTGAGGCCTATATTATCAGGGGGAAGCACCTAAGTCAAATTTAGGTCAATGATCTAGATCTCATAATCCTTGTAGTACATCTCTCCTTCTTGCTTGGATACTAGTGGCTTCATAACTGAAAGCATTAGGGACCTATGCTCTTCATCAAAACATGCCTCCAAATTTGAGGTGGTCAGAGCTAGTGTGACCTTCACCATTTGCATCTATTTTCTTTTCCTCTGAGCCTACTTGGTCAACTCTATTTGGGTTTGAATATTTTGTGGGGATTCAATACTCTATGCAGCAATGGGGATGCCAACAGGTAGGCCATAGAGAGTGGCACAGGGGATGCTTCTGACTTCTTGGGCTTGGGGAGAGGTGAAGGGAAAATATATTGGCGAGAAGGGTGGGATGCCTCATAAATAATGTGTGGATTGTGGAGTACTCATTAGGGTAAGGGGTGTAGTGGTTGAAAATAGAGGCATAGGCCTAGAAGTAGGTAAAGGTGATGAAACCTGTAACATGGGTGGCTCTAAAAAATGAAACCTAAGCCTTAGATAGAGCAAATAAATGTTGATTGTGGCTGGGGAAAATGACACATGTTCTATGCACAAGGCCTCGATAAGAGGCTCATCAACAAACATAGCAGGGGGTGTGTCAAGAATGAGCAGGTGGAAGGTGGGCCTATAGATACTAACGAAGTAGTGGAAGAAAGAACAATAGGTGCAAAACTTACCTAGCTTGTGGGGGCCGAGAATTCCTACGGGGAAAAATCCATCTCTTCCTCTTCCTTTTCTGAAGGTCCCTATCCACCCAAGTCTTGGATTCTTCTTCTCTTCACAAAGGGCATGCTAGTTGCTCCATATCCTTCAACAACTGACCCCAATGAACCTTGGGTTCCCCAAACTACTAAAGACTTCCTCGTAGATTGTCTGGTCTATTTTTCTTTTATTAGAATACTGGTGGAAGAGGAGACTTGTGACTCCTTTTGTTGCAATACTTCTTTTTCCTTCCCTTTTCTTACTTCAACTGCCCAGGGTGGTGAGTTAGAACCTTAGACATATTCTTGTTTGAGGTCTTTATTAGACCCTTGATTTGAATTAGACTCAACCTCTCTATCATAAATATCATCAAAATATTCATCCATGGGGATATCTCCACACAAGGGGCCTACTTGCTTGATCTCTTGCCGATATCTCCAAAAATTAGCCAGTTTTCTTTCATACCATCCCTTCTTCCTCAGTTGTTGTTTGAATGACTTGTCCATCAAAATGCTTGGGTTGAATTCCACCATGATTTGGTAGAAAGTGAGCCACTAGGGCCACACAAATGGTATAGTGTCCAAGTCAACATAGGCGTCTTCATTTCCTTTAGCTGGATTTCATCTTTCTTCCCAATATGGTCGTAGCTCATGTCGAAATGAGAGGAACCCTCCTAGATTATACTTCCATTTTTCGTAGATAAGATTGAGCCCAAGATAGGCCAATTTTCTGGTTAATATATGTTGTTCTTCCCTCTTTACGAGTGTCACTTTACTCTTTCCAATAGTGAGAGGGAGGGCATGAAGCTTCATCCTTTTCTTCTTGTCATCGTTGTTGTAATTCACAATCGATAATTACCGATATATTTATAGGGAAAGTGTCCTAGCCATCACAAATCTTGGTAGCTGAAAATGATCACCTGTAAACCCATGGAATTTGATAAAATTAAAATTCCAAGCCCATGAAATAGTTGAGTGGAGTCTCGTGTCTCCTCATCCACTCTAGATCCTCAAGACAAAACCTTCACAGAGGTTGTAAAGATAGATATTGAAGAAGTGGGCTCAAGAAATACTCAAAAAATGTATAATAGTTGCATGTGCTTGAAAGGACATGGGTCCACACCTCAAAACTGGTTTGAACAACTTTGATCTGCTCCAAATGCTGAGCAATAATCCCAAATGACCAAAGAATTTAGGGTTCTGGTGCAATATTAAATGTAACATGAAAGAGGAATACAAAAACTTAAAAGAATGATTGTACTCTAATTCCTTGAGCATTCTGTCTGTAATTGTCTTGGCAAAGTCCTATCATAATTTTCCTTTTTCCTTCTTGAGCTTAAAGGCCAGACCCATCTGGTATTTGTGAACCTCATCATCACGGTCCATGCCATATATGAAGGCCAACATTGAAAACACATCCTACAAGTCTGAATTAAATAGACTAAATGTCAAAGGGAAGTCGTGCTCTTCACTATCAGGTCCTCGACTCATTTTAGCCCTGTAGAACACTAACTTATCTCTCCTTGAAATTCAAAACTTTTCCATGCTTCTCTATGAGAAATGCTCGACCTCCATGTTAGAGGGGATACATAACATATGTTGCAAGTATGAATGAGTATGGTGGTGTTGTCATTGATGTCAACACAGTATAGGTTGTTGCAGAGAAAGGAAACAATTGATTGTAGGTGGTGCATGTATAGTTGAGATACTATAGAGATAATGTGAGTACATGGAGCTATCTTTATGGTGTTTTAGGTGTGCTGATATGATGAGTTACCAAGTGCTTTTGAGAAAATTAATAAACAGTGAAGACAAATTTGTGTGTGTTTTTAGAATGTGCTCCGGTATGTGCTCCACATTTCTTTTGTGTTGATCCTATATTTGTGCAGATCTGAAATGTTGTTTAAGGGAATTCTTGGGTGATATATCATAGATTATAGCTTTTGGGCTAATGAAGAGTGAAAGTTGAGTTCACTAGTTTGTGAACTAGTTTGGAAAAGTTGTTTGTTTGTGGATTGGGAGAAATGTATTTGCTTTGCAATCCTCTATTGGTTTGTTTCAAGTCTTATGGATCTAGATGAAGGATTGTAATGGTGTTATCTATGTTCTATCAAAGGTGTTCATGGTTTGGTGCTTTAGAAGACTAGTTTCAAAGTTACTATGTGTGTCTGTACAGTCTGGATGGATTGATGGAAAGTGTTATGTGTATGAAGATTGTTGGAGTAGCTACAAATGAATCTAAAGGAATCTAAGATGTGTTCTAGTGTATGGTGAAGCATGTTATGTGGTCCGCATGTTATCTTCTTGTTGCAGTAACGTGTACTTCAAATTTCATTGGTGTTTTCATTAGGTTTGGCTGACCTGGTATTTACACATCATGCGAAGGATAAGTATCAATTAAGGAACTGTGTGATTGATCCAAGATGTTGTTTTGGGTCTTGGTTAAGTGTTCGTTTGTTCCACTCCCATTCTTATCCACCATGGGAATGTTGAGTTGCCCACTTAATTCAAATTTGTAAAATGAAGCATATGTATCTGACCTCAGAGAAAGTTTCTAAGATTGAAGATGATATAAATACAAGGAAAGATGTTAAGGATTGTGCACCAAAAGTTTTAGAAGCAATATAGATGTGAGAAATTGTGCAAAAGTGAATTGAGGCAACGAGAACTTTAATGTGTTAGACTCTTGAAAGCAGTGAGCTAATGGTGTTGCAATTCTTTGATCAAGGCTTCAAATGTGTGTGAGTTGTTGTGGTGGATCTTCTATTGCATTGAGGTAGTGTTATTTGTGTAACATTGTTCTTTCTATCTTTTTGTATCTATAGGTAGTGAGCCTCCCTATTGGATAGTGAGTCCTATTTGGATAGTGAGTCTTATCTTGGGAAATGAGCCTCTTTGTAAATGGTTTTGCAATTACTCTATATTGTGAGTTACTCCTCATCGTTGTTTTTTGGTTATTGGGTTTTCCACATAAATCTGGTGTTTCTTATGTTCATATTGCTTTTTGTTATTTGCACTTCATGCTCATACTTAATAACATATTAAAGTGGATGTCGAGTTAATAATTGTTTGAGATTTGTGAATGTGATTGGTGAAAACTAATTCACCCCCCCTCTTAGTTGTCTTGTGCATTTAAACAATTGGTATCAGAGCTTTGGTTCCTCGGAGAAGAGCTTAATCGCTTGAGGTAGATTTGATGGTGCAAAAATTGACAATCCCTATGTTTGATGGATCTAACTAAAATTTCTAGAAAGTGCAGATGAGAGGTTACCTGATCTCTCTTGGTTACAAGACTTGGAAAGATGTTGAGACAAAATATGTTGAACCAACAAGTGGTCCTTCTTCTGCATATGATATTTCTGCCTATGAAGAAAATGAAAAAGCAAGGTATGCAATCTATAGTGCTTTATCTAAGACTGAGTTAACAAAAGTTATTGCATTAGGCACTACTTAAGAAGTTTGGGAAAAGTTGAAAGATATCTATGAAGGAAAGATAGAGTCAAATTGTTAAAGAAGTTAACAACTAAGCATAGATA